>LFZO01000637.1:0-24279 GCA_001578225.1 Pseudocercospora musae
CCCGTTCTAACACACACAACATCAGCCTCTCATCTTCGACCAAAAAAAAAAAAACAAAATAACTTTTCTCGCCATTAATTATTATCCCTCCGACTAAAAAGTCGATTACATCCCTCCCACGCAACATCCAATATTCGAGGATCATGTCGAGCCTCGTGTCTTTCACGATCTTTCTTCGTGGAGAATCCATGTTCCATCGCTCTCGCACAGCCTTTGTGTCGACAATAAAAGGCGATGAAGTGTCGTATGACGTGCTTTCGGAGGTGGCATTTGCGTGGGAATCTGGTTTTGGAGCGGCAGCCGGGATAGGTGCATTGCAGGTTTGCAGGTATTATGTCCTTCGTCGGCTGTGGTCGTGGCTGACGGGGAAAAGAGTGTGGCAGGGGGTAGGGGAAAAGAGGGAAGAAGCATTCTTGGAAGCTCGGGGTCCTTCGCACGGTAAATTTGCGTCGTGGGTCCAATTTGATGGCATATTGCTAGTGGAAGTGCATAGGATAGCATGATGGAACGAATCTGAAGGCGTTGGTGACGAGTCCATGCCGAACATTGGTCCGAGTCCGGGAACCATATCTGTGTATAGTGCTTGGTCGCTTGGTGTCGCGAAGGGGCTCGTGAAATCCTGAATGACTTCGGACGAGATGTCTCGGTATCTTCGCTGAGATGATTTCATCTTGGCGAGCGACGGAGGATGTGTTGAGGATGACCTGGCATGCTGGATCTAAAATCCCGTCGAATATATGCATCCTCGCAAGACGCAAGGTGTTCAGCTACGGCATCCGACGCCTGTTGCTCTTGACGGCTAGCGCGACCCTTACACGGGAGCCATATTGTACTGCAATGGCGCGGGAAAGCAGCATGGCGCCTAAGAGAAAACACCGGTCAGGGTAGGGTCTAGTCATGGCTGTAGGCAACTTCATCCGGGGAGCATCTAGGGGCCGCCATCTTCACATTCACCTCACTGGTGGGAGTTTCTGATAAGCACTGCGAAGCGATCGTCGCCTGCATGTGACACTCCGCTGCAACTCTGGTACCCGCAGCCTCACAGATTGATGGACCCCACTCGTGCTGCAAGCTGGGTAGCCTGATTGGGAAGTAGGCCTCTTGGTCTAAGCTCATTCCGATTAGAAAGTCTTCCTTATGCTTATCTGCTTGCTGCTCTCGGAGCCGGAGAGGGTTCCACTTCACAACCAGCGGCAGCACACTCCTTCTGAGAAGGCGGGCCAGATGCGACATTCATGTTCAGCTCAACGTTGTAGGAAACAGGGCGGCAGGTACAGCTTGCGCACTACCTCCTGCACTGAAAGTGAATGTTGAGCCGAAGTTGGCTCCGTGTTGCCCAGTCCTCGTGATGGTGCATGGGTTGGCTGAATTGGTGCAATCAACGACCGCTGAGATCTGCTGGCCTGGCAATCGGATTCTGACTCGGTTTGAGTGGTCGTTGTACCGTGCCAAACCATTCTGGCAAAGACAGCTCTTGTACCCAGCGCTTATGCAATGAAAAGAAGCACACGGTACTGTGGACCTGACGCTGGACAGTTCGAGCCGGAGCGATGGACCATAAGTCCACAGGAGAATCGAGACACCGATATGCGTTTTCCACGTCCAGTCATGGTGAGTTCACCCGATGACGAAAATTTGTTGTCTTTGCACACGGAAAGCCTGACGGATGGAAAGGCGCACGCAGCTGTATAGGTCAGAAGTTCGCACATTTCGAGCTGGCAGTGTTCCTGGTTGGACTAGTAGGTAAATTCGAGTTGCGTCCACACGGGCCTGTGGTTATCGACCACGATTCGACAGTAATGCTAAAATTTGTGGATGGACTCCGAATACTCGCGAGAGCACTTCCTGGGTATTGATTGGCAAGACAATGCACGGTCATATGTCTTAAGGCATGCAACTTCTGATACGCAGAGCCCACGGCGTCTCATGTGTAGCCGCAGAACCATTGCCAGCCCAAGGAGATCCATGCCAGAGATGTGAATGGTCTCCTACTCTCTCTGTGGACTTATGCGTAGCCGTCTGTGTCCAGGTCAAGATCTTCTTCCGTGTTTGATATCGTTCCCTGAACCTGCTCTCCTCTCAGATTCACCGCGCAATCCAAAAGATTGTATTCCCGGCAGCCCGTGTCACCCAATTCGCGATCACTCGCTCTTTCTGCCGTCTTCGAGATGAGTGATTAATAGATCGATCGAAAGTGGAGCCGAGGTTCATGTAAATACTAATAGGTTATGCGAGGTAGTTTCCGCTATAAAGCCTCGCACCAAATCATCATTGTGAATGCAGCCCCGTCAATCAGCCTGATACCATGCGTCGTCTCTGTATGCCATCTTCCCAGCAGCTCTCCTGCCCCGTCCTGTCTCTTCTGATCCACCTCTTCCTCACGCACCTTGCCTCGCCTTCTCCGCACAAATCAACGCGATGATCCTACTCAACTCCGCACTCTGCGCCGCATGCTCTTTCACAATCTTCTCATCCACTCCTTCGGCTTTGCTCAGCTCGGCACTACTCTTCAGCATGCGGTTCTGCAGCTGCAACATCTTCTGCAACGTGTTGTCCAGGAAGGGAGCAGAGAAGGCTACCGACTCGGCAGTGCCTCCGTTAAGCCTCATCTCAAGCTTTCGTGGCCGTCGCTTTTCGAGTTCCGCTGGTGGAGGTGGTTCGGGGTCGTGAGGTTTGGGCCTGGAGACGCCTGTTAGGGTGAACTGTATTTGATGAGCAATTTGATTGAGGAACAACGCTTACTTCTCGACGAAAGTGATGCTTTCTGCCATCTCCGCGACACGGTTCGCGATTCTATGTGCCATGATGGCATACGCTGATGTGACTCCTCCGCCGCTCGCCGGACTCTCGCCTGCTACTGATGCGGCCTTGTTCTGGACGGGCGCCGCGGACTTGTGGGCTGCCTTCGCTGCAACACCATTTGGGACTTTCTTGGCGGGCGCGGCTGCTGGTCTTTTGATCGGGGCGCGAGGAGCAGCTGGCGGTCGAGGATAGACGTTGGCTTGCGGACTAGATGAATGGACTGCAGTCGCCATGGCTGGATACGCTTGACGCTGGCGGAGAAATCCGAGGTCTAGATGGACTGTCGGTCAGGCAAATGAGTTCGAACGTAGGCCTTCAAGATGCAGTCGGTCTGATACTGGAACAACGTCGATGTCTCGCCTGTGGCAACCGGCATGCTGTGTTTCGAATGCCAGGAGACGCCTCATATTCCTACGTCAGAGCGGAGCTCTCTGGCCATGGAATTCGGTTACATGAAAACAGGGATTGCTTCCAAGTTCCCACACCATCACCCAGCTGAGCCTATTGTGTGGCTGAAAGCACTGTGTAGTTACTAGTATGTACGCCGCTTGCATGGCAGGGATCACTCATGTCGGTTACAGCTGCCTGGCCTTCTCCTTGCGCTCGAGATACTCCTCGTCATTGCGAGGTCAGTCGTGTTACTGTCTAGATGTAGTATGTACGCCGCTTGCCAGTCGTGTTACATCTAGACTTCCTTCAGGAAATGCTGACAACAGCACCCATCAAGCCATGACACGACTGCACTAGGAAACGAGACCCCTATGGCATCCGCAAAGTCGGCAAGCAAGAACGTGAAGCAGGCCGGTGTGAGCCTAAAGTCTGGCGTCGACAATCCCAATTCCATACGACATGGCGGAATGGGACAAGCAGAGCGCGCCTTCTCGGCTGCGTCAACATTCCTGTCTGGTATCATGGCAATATCGGCTTCACAATTCATCGGAGCGCCTCTGAGACTCATTGACTCGAAGTTCTATGAAGCGTATATGGCCTGGACGAAAGAATCCTTTGCTGTACTGATGACCACGATAACGCAATGGTGGGCACCCACTGTTGTAAGAGTAAGCGGTGATGAGAGCATGAAGGGCCAACTATTCCAGATGGACGACGGCGACCTGAGGTGTAACTTTCCGCATCGATTGATCATGATGGGCAACCATCAGCTTTATACCGACTGGCTTTATCTCTGGTGGATTGCATACACAAATAAGATGCACGGCCGAATATACATCATCTTGAAGGAGAGTCTGAAGCAGGTTCCCATCATCGGCTGGGGCATGCAATTCTACAACTTCATCTTCCTGAGTCGCAAATGGGAGCAAGATCGCTACAAGTTCAAGAAACATCTTGATCATCTCAAGAACCCACAGGATCCGATGTGGCTTTTGATATTTCCAGAGGGCACCAATTTGTCTGCAGTCACAAGAGAGAAATCGGCGAGCTGGTCGAAGAAAACAGGAGTACCAGATATGAAACATCAGCTTCTGCCGAGGACGACCGGTCTACAATTTTGCCTGCAGGAAATGCGGTCATCGACGAATTGGTTGTACGACTGCACGATTGCCTACGAAGGCGTGCCAAAAGGCCTCTATGGTCAGGACATCTTCACCCTCAAGTCGTCACTCTTCGAAGGTAGGCCGCCAAAGTCAGTGAACATGTTCTTCCGACGCTTCAAGATCTCTGACATCCCCTATCAAGACGATGAGCAGTTTCAGAGTTGGCTAGTCAATCGATGGCGAGAGAAGGATTACATGTTGGAGTACTTCTACAAGTTCGGGAGCTTCCCAGCTGAAGATCCAGCCAAAGCGATGCTTGCTGCGGAGGGCAAGAGGAAGCCAAGGGCAGCGAAAGCAATCAATACTTCTGTCAAGGGCGGCGGCTGGGATGAATTCTTAAGCATCTTCGGCCCAATCACCACAGCAGCTGGAGCACTTTCGAGCATTGATCCGACAGAGCCGGTCAACTTCGATGAATTGATGAGGAAGGTTGCTCAGTCACAGCAATTTAATCTGCTGAATATTGGGAAAGCACCAAAAGGACCTGCCAGTCAGGATGCAATCCGTCGAGCTCTGCTAGCTGCCAACAAGCAGAATCCATTACCGAACACTGTACTCGACCGGCTTCTGAAAGCCCCACCGAATACCCAAGCACAAATGAAGAAGGTGTTGCAAAGTTCAGAACATGTAAAGATCGCTAAGAAGGTCGCGGCAGCTCCAGCTGCCGATGCCTCGATCTCTGCAGAGCAGCAGAAAGCTGTGAAACAAGCCTCTGCTCGAGCGGTTGGTGCAGTCGCGAGCGCCAAAGCACCGCCGCCGGCGCTGGCCGAGACGGTGAGGAAAGACATCCCTCTGGCAAATATGGAAAGCATGATCACAAGACCGATTACCACCATGGCAATACACAATGCTGGAACTCGGCTCAAGAATATGGCTGCTCAACGTGCTTGCACGAAAGGTGCTGCACTTCCTGGACAGCCACCGCCTCCTGCGAAGAAGGCTAAGAATGCGCCAGGCGGTCCTCCCAGCGCAAGCGGCACAACAAAGCTACCGAACGGATTCGTGAACAGAGGCGATGGTGCCGCGAAGGCTTCTTCAGCGAAAGCCGCTTCTGCGAATGGCGCACCACCCAAGCTTATAAGACCAAAAGCCGTTCTACCCAAGAAGGCAGCCTCTGTGCAAGGAGAATCGCCGGCTGCACGCAACAAGCCTCCGACCTTCGTCTTGACCGAGGAGGGCAAGAAGAAGCTCAGATCGTCAAATTCGAAACCTGTCGGCACTTTGAAGTATGTCAATGGTAAGCTGAATTGAAACTTTCTTGAGCAATCAAGTGAATTGGCATCATGATGCGGCGGATGTACAACGAACCACAGGCAGTGAAAGCCTCTGAACTTGCCATCTGACGTTTGTTTGAGTTCCGGTGGTGAAAGTCAAAGCTGCATGCTCCCAATCGTGTGAGTTCTACAGGACACTCTATTCGTTGTGCATGGCATGGCCCAAGTGTCAGCGACAGTGGCGATGGATGTACTCAGCACCAGGGATGTCTGTGATCGTGTGTTGTGGCTGGAGTCGCACAAGTCGCTAGTATGAGGTCATTCCACGCAAGAAGTTGCGTGAAACTTGGAGGCCGACTCCACAACATGCACGAGATCGATGGGCTTGGACGACAAAGGGTCTGGATCGACTGATTTGCTGTTCTGACGCTACAGTCGATTAATCGTAGTCTTCTCATCGTACTTCCACGACTTCAACAGTCTCTATAACACAAGTCCTGCCCGTTGAACAAGCCACTGTGACATCTCAACATGGAATGGGCAAAGAATTGGGTCATAGATAAAGTCTCCGGCTATGCAAAGACTGGTATCCAAGCTGGGGGGACACTTGCTGGCAATGCTGTCGGCGGTGTCGGATCATTAATCGAAAATTCAGGTCGTTCGGTTGGCCAAAGTACGAGCGGTGTGTTGTCCAGTGTGCGAAACATCCTCACTAACGCACAATCTGACTCTCAGGTATCGCAGGTGCAATTGGAGGTGTAGGAGGCTACATCAACAACTATGGTGATGGCATCAAGAACTCCATGGCAGCCGACGGGCCTGTCGGCGGCGGAAGTGCACAGAAGAAAACCGCTGCGAAGCCGACACAAGCTGTGAAGAGGACTGCAGATGGAACCCAGAAAGCAGCTACGAAGGCATTGTCCGCTACAACGACGGCAACGAAAGCACTACCCGCTCCAAGCAAGACACCAGCGACGGCAAGCCCGCTGAAGCCAGCATCAATGCCTTCAAAGCCTCCACAACCAACAAATCGTGTCCTGCCAGCGAAAAAGCCTGACACTAATACCTCTCCGACTGTGACAAAACCAGCGACTGTGAAGCCTGGAGCAAGCGCAAAATCAACTCCAAGTACGGCCACGACTCCGAGACCGCCCGTATCGACGAGGCAAAGTGACAGAACACCGAACGGCAAAGTCAAGATCGCCAGCTCTGCCCGTCCTTCCAACCCTACCACTCCTTTGGCAAGATTGGCACAGCCAGTAAGAGCACCAGTATCAACCAGATTGAGTCCAACAAGAGGTGATGGGAAAGTCCGCATCAGTGCTGAGAGTCGGCCACGACCTGCTGTGAGAGCAAATTGAGATATATTAAAAAGGTACAAATACTAGCGCCAGCAGCGGTTGATGGTCACATATATGCCATCACCGCTACGATAATGGACAGCTTGCTTGAAAATGGACTACTCACAGTCGTCGTGGTATCTAAAGTTGATGACGCCACTTATGCTCTTGTTCGGTGGTGTAGCGGGACGAGGCTGGCTATCATGTCGCATTCCACAATGTGTCTGTGAAGATGGTACTCACTTTCGTCCGACCATACAATGTCTCCCCTCGCCTTGAACGGCATCGAGATCAAAGACATGACAGCTTCGACTCTACAATCCCATCTTGCTTCTGGCTGACTCACGTCAGTGCAACTCTGCCAATGCTACATCGATCGCATATCTGTCACAGATCCATTGCTACGCCATGTGATCGATCTCACCCTCCATCGCCGAGAGCGTCGATGACAAAATATTCCGAGGAAAAGTACGAGAGCTGCTCCATGGGATTCCAGCTTTGACCAAAGACAACATCGCTACCCAGGATAAAGGGAACAGCACACATGGCAACTTCGCTCTGCTGGGCAGTCGACTTCAGGCCGACGCTTTCGTAGCCAAAAAGCTACGGGCAGCGGGTGTAGTGTTCTTGAGTCACGCCACTCTCAAAGGTGCCGTGATCCCTTCGAGCGCGCGTTGGACGCGAATATCGTTGAGGGTAGCTAAGCAAGACGAAGACGCGTCGGCGGAAGAAGTGATGGCATGATCTTCTCCAGGGATGTTGACCTGGGATCGGAGTGCAATCCGAAGGGAAAGCTTCTCTTCTGCCAAGCATAGCATAAGACACAACTCTTCACGTCGATCCGACTTCTTCCCAACGGCTCCGCGAGCCATCCCGAAGCCAAACCTGTTCATCACGAACAATAATAATAACGGAGGCCTGGTCGGGGAACTCATTTGTAGCAAGTCGGCACCCACGCCAAAATTTCGGGACCACTTATTTCTGTGTACACGCAAGCATCTGGTTTGAGACGACCCACAACTATCGCAGATGGCGCCTGTTCCACCGGTATAGCGCACTTCGATCCCATGTCGAGGCGTCAAAGGCCACGAAGGTGAAGAAGCCGTAGCAACGTAAGTCAAACAGGAGTTTCTCTGCGCAGAACGCCAATATGGTGCTCTCTCTGCCCTGCCAGTATGTCTCTACGACGACATCCCACATGAACGCGGTCGCATCCATTCGTTCTTTTGCAGCATGTTTCACCAGTTTTGTCTTCTTATCTTGACGGCCGCAATCACGTCGCTTCTCTTTTTCACAGCTCTGTGGACTTCTCAATCACAAGCGGTGCAAAACTTTCATTTCAGTGCTCTTATACCAGGCTCGTTAAAGTCTGGAAATGGAGACGAGCTATTTGGGGGAAGGCCCTTCCTTCTTGGAGCACCGGTGGCAGCAACAAGACCGAACAGCACAGCAGCGCCGCCAAACGTAACACTGGTCCTGGCAACGATGGACTATACAGACAACAAATGGATCCATGACGAGCTCGGAGATGTTCTGCGACCACATGGTGATCTGGCAACAGCAATATACGTTGTCAATGACAACAGTGCCCCTTTGCACACTCCGGCTAACAAAGGGCACGAAGCAATGGCATACCTATCATACATGATCGACTTCTATGATTCTCTTCCGGACATCAGCATTTTCATGCACGGGCATAAGACAGCTTGGCATAACAACGACCTCCTGGATATGAGCTCTTCAGCCATGGTGCGGTATTTGAGTCGCGAAAAGGTCCAGCGCGATGGCTACATGAATCTGCGTTGCCATTGGAATCCAGGATGTCCCGACCATCTCCATCCTTTCGCAACGGAATATGACGAAGATAAAAGCGAAGAACTTTTGATCAAAGACGCTTGGATGCAAGCCTTTGAAGTCGAAGAATCACAAGTTCCTGAGATGTTGGCCCAACCATGCTGTTCTCAATTCGCTGTCACCAAGGAACGAATCCGCGATCTGCCTAAAAGCCAAGTACGAGCATTTCCGAGATTGGCTACTGGCGTCCCAGCTCACTGATTATGTCACCGGCCGCATTTTTGAGTATTTCTGGCAGTACATGCTCAACAAAACCCCAGTTCTCTGCCCAGATCCAAGAGTATGCTATTGCGAAGGCTATGGAGTGTGCTTCGAGAGTCCTGGAGAGTACGACATGTGGCTTGAGCTGCGTGCTGACCTGACCATGTATGAGCAACAATTATCCAGCTGGAATCGATGGCAGCATGATAAGACCGTGGAGCGGCGCGACAGTTTGGAAGTTGAACAGGTCGCGGGTCTCGATGAGGAGAAGCTGGAGTACTTGGCGAGCATGATTGACGAAGGAGGACGAAATCGAAGAGATGACGGTGGTGGTGAGGAGAAGCGCGATCGCGGAGAAGAGCTCGTCATCAAGATCTCGGAGATCAGGGAGGAGCTTGAGCGTCGAATCCAGGTTGCTCTGACACTCGGCGCGGATCCAAGCAGGAGACAGGCTGCAATCGAGGCCGCGAAGAAGCATGATTTGCCACTAGTACCGCGAGATGGTACTTCATATCCCAAGAATAGACATATATGATTGATGATACCCCAAGAAGTTTGTCTCATGGCACCATCGTCATGCTCCCGCTAGCCATCCTCTGAAGTCGTGCGATTGATCACAATCTGAGGAGCGTCTGCTGCCTCAACCAAACTTTCGCCGCACTTGCATCTCATCCAGCTCGGTCGAATTTTCGCCCGGCATATTTCCAGTTTGCTGCTGCTCCATCGGCTTGGCGGTCAGAGCGTACAGTGCAATGGTGGTAAGAGCGCTATTAAAGCGAATCATCCATGATTGGCTGAATATGTGGTGGACGATTTGACTGGCAGCTCCAGTGAGAAGAACGATACCCGAATTACGACTGCTGGAATCTGTCTTGTGTTGCTCGTCCGTGATCACGCATAGAAAGCAGGCCAGGAAGGTCAAGCCGACTGATACTCGTTCGTGTATTGAGGCATTGCTGATATGCGCTACGACTTGGCTGGTGAAGAAGAGTGCGATGATAGGCACAATGTTGAGCTCGCTGACAGCCATTCTCGCCGTCTGTCTTTCGCTGGGAAGGACGGGATATTGTGTCGTATATGATGGGCTGTTCTCGTCAATGTTTACCAGATCGAGCTTGGTTGTATGTCTTGAACGAGGCTACCAAATCTTAATCTCGCTGGTATATTTTGGCTCTTTATTACTCTTTCGAACTATCCATCACAGTTCTCGTTTTCTGCTCTCTTGATGGTGGGTGAGGAGGCTGTCAATGCGAGCATCACGTTCTCGAAAAGTGCCACTTATGGCCGGATGGTGCAAGCGCGTCTCAGGTCTCTTGGAAGGTGTTATCGCCCATAAGGAAACAATGTCTCACAGCGTGGCATCTCGAGTCAGAGCTGCGTGTATGTCATCGATCAGCGATCGTGAGTAGTAAGCATATATTCTTGGCATCAACACTTCCCCGTTCACCCAGGACCAACGCGACCCAACCGGCACCGTCAGCATCCCAACTCGAATGAGTTCTTCCGGGAAATGAAGAGGTCTGCTGTTTGTACACAGCCTCACACACGGCACAGGTAGACCAATATGGCGCGCAAGCGAGCCTGGCACGAGATGGCATCCTGCGAAGATCCCTATCCTCCAAGCCGGCCCAGTATGCGGTGGCTACGAACCAAGCGACGTTGTCTGCATCTACTTCGCATTGGCGAGATCGGTTTCATCGAAGGAGCCATAAAAGTGAACAGTAAGAGCAAGTAGACAAAGGGGTGCATAGAGACGAAGCCGAGTCCTTTGATACCTCAAGGACTGCTTTGAACTAGTGTCATCTCATCCAGATCCGGCAGTCTTGTTATTTGGCAATAGGTAAGCGTGCAATGGAATTGACTGAGCAGCTTCAATGAGATATTGCAGCGCCGCCATCGACTACGCGTGATAAGTAGAAGAGCCACATCAACATCTCAAACCCACCATGTCTGACCAGGCTTTCGAGGATTGGAAATCATTGCAGGCCTACGCTTATGGCCCGTTGGAAGAAACGACATCGCGAAGCACATACGACAGTCTACCAGTTGTTACCCGACAGAAGCTGAAACCACTAATTAGCAAGTTTCTGAAGTCGCTGAAAGACGTGCTTGTCATCCAAGATGTTATTCAGGAGACCACCAGCTACCATCTAGATGAGCTTGTTGGCGCAGACGAGCTTGACAACCCTGAGATTGGAGTCGGACTTGATGGCAAGAGGAAGGTGCACCTTAAAACCTTACGAGAACATATAGCCGCCGGAGAAGCCCTGCTGAACGCAACGCGGACCGAGCCTGAATCAGTACTTAAAATACTGCAAGAATTGCTCAGGCAGATCGATCACAAGATCGAACAGTCCGTAAAAGCAACGAATGAGGAATGGACACAGTTGAGACAGCCGTGGGAGGGCGAGGATGGAAAACTTGCTAAGCTGCAGCAGCTTCTCCACTCCTGCGAGGATAGTGCACGTCGGCAAGCAAGGTTGAGAGAAGAATATCATATGGGCAACTCTTGGGTTGGGGGCTGGAGCTTCGCAAAGAAAGGCAATATTGGCAGTAAGCCTGTCTTGTGGATTAGACAGAGCATGGATCAGAGCATACTCGACGTAAGTATAGGATTTGGACATACGTCCCTCCATTTCTAACAGATCCTTAGCGATGCGTGATCAAAGACACAACACTCAATTCAATGCAGTGGAACAAGAAATTCAACCACTTTTGGTATGACCCGCTCGATCCTGGCGGTGGGGAGAAAACCGTGCATTCTGAGATCGCTGCAATGGCAGCCCTACGGGGTAGAAAGGCTAGTACAAACATAGTCAACCTGAGGAACTGGCGTATGTTCGAGAACCGCCAAATGTACAGACTGTACTTGGAGTTCTGTCCTCATGGCGATCTCGGGCAATGGACTTGCTGGTACAAGCAGCATCGAGATGCAAATCTGGCCCAGCGCAACTATTTCCCGGAACCTGTGAAGCCTGACGAAAAGAAAATGACAACTTCTGCGTATGCGAAAGCATTGCGTGTTTACTTGAAGGAATTGGGAGAACACAACATTAAGATGCGAAGCAAAAATCCTGTCAGCATTGCCGCAGCCTTTCACAAGACTCGTGATGAACTTGAGCGAACGTTCTTGCCAGAGCCGTAAGTATGCACTCTTCGCTGCGAAGAAGTTATTCGGGAGCGAGCCAGATGCTGATATCCTGCTAATAGGTTTCTGTGGCATACCTTCGAATGTCTAGCAAGAGCAGGGCTGGAGATGGAGCAGCCGGGCCCCAACGACAAGTGGGAAGTCATTCTGCACCTTGATTACAAGCCCCGAAACATTTTTCTTGGTCTGCCTGACGATGGTCAGTACAGGGGCTATCCTGTACCCAAGACTGGCGATTATGGTCTTGCTAAGATTGTGCCGCCCGCAAACAAACGAAGCGCGAGCCTTTATCCGACGTGCGGCACACCGTTTTGCAGACCGAGAGAGCAGACGAGCGTGCCATATCCAGGCGAGGTGGGCAGGCCTCGTCGCCGCATGGACGCGAAGACTAATGTTTGGGGTATGTTATTTCCAAGTACAAACGTGACAAGTATGAACAACACTGAAATTTTGGCAGGCGTAGGAATTGTTATGTGGAGTCTTCTCGAACTTGAAGACGGCGACCATCGACTCTCGTACGAGGATCTTGTAACTCCGCAAGGCATCAAAAATGACGGCGACCGAAACACTTTGGACAGGCCGACTTTTCGAAAGGCTGCCGAGAAACACTACTCTCGTGACCTTCGAGATCTCATCCTCATGTGCTTGAGCCCTGAGCAGCAACATCGACCGACCTTTGAGAAGCTGCTAGCTTACATTGGGAATTGCACAGGCCAATCAAACAAGGCAGACATTTCACAGGGACTTAGGAGCGCCAGTGAGGACGACCTGAAATGGCGAGAAGATCAAAATGTGTTGCCATCACTGAATGAAGACGCATTCAAGGGATACTTGACAGCACTTTCAACGTATCCAGATGACATGAAAGAGCTCCCTGCACCACCATCAGCACACAAAGAGAGCGACAACGTTCCTGGATCGGGCCCTGGGATGGACAGTATTGTGCAGAGGAGGCTGAAGGGAGCATATGACCCGCAAAGCCAAGCGCAAGTAGGCGCCATCCCACAGTCTCCGATGCGAAAGACCCAAACGCCGAAGCGTAAGCGTAGTGGTAACGAGGAAAATGCGCCACAAACCAGATCATCCAAGCGCATCTACAAAGACACGGCACAAGAGGACATTGGTGAAGGCCACTTGCTGACACAGCCAAGTCGTGGCGACGTGGGCTTGGCTGGAGGTGAGCTCAAGGGGAGCTCTTCAAATGAGCCCAAGCGGTGAAATTCGAAAGGCTTCGCAGGTCTCTGCCTTGTAACCAAGCTCTTGCTCTCTTCCTCCGCGACTGTCGGGCCCAAGCACCCCGAGTGCAGACTTTGTATATACGATCAGAAAAATCTCTTGTGTAGCTCTCCTGATATGCTTCTTAGTTTATGTAGCAATATCTAAGGACTGCGAAATACAGTCAGTGTCTCAGGTGAAAAGATCTTCAGCCATCACGCCAGACGTATTCTCAGGCCGAGCTCGGTCTTGAATAAGAATGATACACTTTACCAATCGTCGAATACACCAGCAGCACCATTGCTCCATGCAAACACAGCACCTTATGCCGGAAGAGCATAGTGAAATTGATCCTCAACTGGCATTTGGAGGTGAGCAAGTGGCTTATGGCTAGGATTGAGTAATGTATATTACTGAGGGTACACGCACCTCAGCATCCTATTTAGTTGCGACCATGTGAAACACTGGATCAGAGATCTGCTTTAGCCATCTGTACTTCCTTCTCCGTCTTTCTCCACGGCATTGCATTCTCAACGCCCAATCTCGTCACCGGTCCCGTGCCTTGCTCCTTGTTGAACCTCCAAGCGATGATGGGTGCCAAAATGCAAATGCCAGCGATGAAAACTGTTGTTGCACTGAAGCCTGGTACGTATTGTGGCGCATCGCTCTTTGGCCATAAAAAGACGCCATAGATTGATGACAAGTTGCCGAGGGCGTTCACCAACGCGATGGCTACCGCTCGTTTTTCGGATGGAGTATCGATCACATTCGGCACCCACATGAGTATTAGCGGCGCCAAGCCGTAGATTGGTCCGAATGCGAAGACTGTGAAGACGTCTGCTGAGATGTTAGTATGCTGATACTGGGAGATAATACTGCCTCCACTTACATCGCACGGTGTGATTTCTCGTCGCTGCAAGGATGACGAACATGATCGTGTCAAAGCAGGCGAAGATCGATATGAACAGCGGCTTGTTCCTGTAGTGGTCGGAGACCCAAGGGAAGGCCAGTGTGCAGACTAGAGCGAATGCATATGGCGGAATAGAGTGATCTGAGTTCTGTCAGCATGGTCATAATAAGAGTGGTTCGACACTTACATTGTCCCTCCCAGCCTTTCCAACCAAACGCACCCACAAGAGTCGGGATGAAGTATTGCATCGTTTGCGACCCAGTGACGAGGGCATAGATCACAGCAAGGGCCCAAACTTTCCAGTCAGAAATGGTCATCTTGAAAGCAGTCCATTCCTTGACCTGCTCCTCGGTGCCTTGCGTAGAACCAATGCCATCGTATGCCATGCGCTGTGCAGCCAAGGTGCGTTCCTCTGGAGTCAGCCAGCGAGTGGTCGAAGGATAGTCTGCCATGAAGAACCACACAACCAGGCCAACAGCGGATGATCCGACGCCTTCGATGATGAACAGCCATCTCCAGCCAGCGATGCCGTGGGCTCCGTCAAGGTTCTGCGTTATGAGGCCGGCAAGAAGACCCGACACAATGCCAGCGCAGGCTACAGCAGTGTAGTACCACGAGTATCGGCGTGCAAGCTCGTAGCGTTTGTACCAGCACGAGAGATAGAACGCAATTCCGGGTGCGAAACCAGCTTCGATTACACCGAGGGCAAAGCGAACGCCTGCAAGCTGATGCCAATTGTTGCACCCAGCCATAGCTGCAGCGATTCCTCCCCACAGCACAGCCAGTCCTGGAAGGTAGAGTGATGGACGTACACGTGTGAGGATGAGGTTCGATGGAATTTCGAAGATGACATAGCTGACGAAGAAGACCAGCAAGATCACCGAGTACTGTGTTGAGCTGAGGCCGAAGTCTTCCTCAAGACCACCGGTCTTTGCGTTTCTGAAGGACCTGTCAGTGTTCGCTCTACATTGCGTTCATACCAGGTGATACCCTATGTTTGCGCGATCAAGATAGCCTAATAAGTACAACATCCAGCAGCAAGGCTGAGTAATGTAAGCATTTGGGAGGCTTTCGAAGATGCGTGTGTCTCACGATTATTCGCATGTCCAGCTTCCGAAGCAGTCGTTTCTCTGCGTCAGAGCCAGGCACATATGGTTCTATCCCATCCATGTCGACGTGCTGCTGAGCGAGTTCGACCCATTGCTCCTGGTCCTTGGACTTCGCTTGATGTCCGGCTGACATGCTGGAATGGCGAGACATTCTGACGAGCGAAGTTCACCTGGCTCTACAGCATGAGAAGACCTCTGTGCAAACCTTTGGAGCCAGAATCAAGGAATTTCGACACCAATAACGGTTATGCTAGAGGGAGTCTCGGTCAATATGAGTAGTTGCATTGCATGATCGCCAAGAATGCCTCGAGGCGATGGTGTCAAGACAGGCCGGATGACTTGAGGCAGCACGGCTCGGATGCAGTATGCTAGTGGCGCGGCCGACTGGTCAAGTGGACTTAGGTCTATGAGAGCGACCTCGTGAGTACGTAGAGGGTCTCCTACGGTGAATGCAGGCATTCGACCGTCTCGAGGGCAGTGGCTACCATCGACAATTTCAACCTAAGGGTGGTATGCACCCCGAAGCGGGGGAATTGAGGGGACTCAGTGAAAGCACGAAGGATTGCCAGCGTCGATTGTTTGACCTAATAGGCGATTCTTCGGTATAGGCAAGTGTCTATTTCGCGCGAGCTAGGCCTAGGATTCGGAGGTGTGCGTGCTCGGCCGTCTATATAGAAGATTAGCTAAGCGACTATACCGAGGCGTAGCGTATACGCTATCTACTATATAGTTTCTATCTACTTACAAAGTTATAGTCTATACTACGTAATCTAGGCGTCGGGTAGTCGCCTCTATAGGTTCCTTATAAAAGGGCCTAGATACTAGAAAGCGGGGATCGAGGCCTACTACTATATAACCCTATCTACTACTAAACAACGATATATCGTTAAATACTATATTATTAAGATTACAAATATAAGTACTATATATTATCTTAGGCTAGCGAAGGAGAGTACCTATACGTAGTACTAGCTACGAACCTAGAGGTAACGACGTTATCGTTATTATTAATAGAGCTAAATCTCTCCTACCTAGAGCGATTCTAAGAGCGAGTACCTAGGTAAAAGGAGTCTAGCTCTAAGGCGACTATAGCTTAATAGAAAACTAGCGGCTACCTATCGAGCCTAGCGTAGCTATAACTATCTATAAGAACTAATACCGAGTCGATAGGCTAACCTTTCTAGAGAGGAAATCTATCTTAGGAATAAGGAACTAGAGTAGTAACCTAGAACTAATTATCCTAAAGAGAAGGGAGGAATAACTAAAGAGGAGGTTTTAAAGACTACTAGAAAGAGAAGGGAATATAGAGGATGAAATACTTAGTATACTCTATAGCCTATAGCCCCTAGGGGAGTATAGCCCTAGATTTGCCCCCTAGGCCCTAGCTTCTATCCTAGGGGCACTAATACTAGTTCTAAAGGCTAGGTATCTAATATAAACTACTCCTTATATTGTATATAAGGTAGTCTATAAAGAATACCTAAGTATAGAGGCTAATATAGGAAATCCAATTTCTAGTAGTATAGGTTATATAACTAGATACTAAGTAAGGGTAGGGATAGTTTATAGCTTAGTAGAGAGCTATAGTAGAAGTTAACTAGAAAATAGGAGGAATAATAAGGACCCGTATCTAAAGGGGAGGAAGGAAAGGGAGGAAAGGGATAGGGATACTATCCTATTCCCTAAACTAGATAGCCCTCCTACCTAGTTCAAGCTATAAAGGAACAAGTTAATAAAGGATACTAAACTAAAGGAAGTAGACATAATCTAGTTAAGGTAATAGAGATATAGGGAACCTCTTAATGTTTAAAAGACTAGTATAAACAAGGATAGGGCTTAGTATCCCTAATAGTATAATAGAACGTAGAGGGTTTTAACGCTATACAAAACCGGGAGGGGCTTTAAGGAAGTTAGGAAGGTAGAGTAAAGGGCTTTTTCCCTCCTAAGGAATACTAGAGATAGCTACTTGTCTAGTAGTTAGAATAGTATAGTAATATAATTACTATCTATCTATATATTATCTTACTATCTATATCTTTCTATATATATCTAGTACCTTTAATAGTATTATTCGTAGCGTATCTACCTATAAGCCGTATTTTTAGTACCTACCTAGCCTTAAGCTATACCTCTCGGCTTTATATACTTCTACTATATACTATACTATATACCGTATACCGTATACTATATATAGTATGCCTATACTTACTAAACAAGACGAGAACCTAATACAATAGGCACTAGACGATAGTATAGAAGCCTATCTTATAGTTAAGATACTACTCGATAGAAACCGTAGCTTACGGACTACTATATAGAACCGGATTACTAGGTAGAATAGGACCGCTTCTATATGTCTAGTAAAGGATAGAAGGCCTTATATTATAACGCTAGCTATGCGTAACGACCTACTAGACTTCTTAATAATAAGAAGTATATACTAGCTCGAAGAACTATAGATAATATTACTAGAAAACTATTAATAATAGGTTTCTTAATCTACGATTAGTCGCTATCTTAGTAGTAGTAACTTTATATATAAATAGCTATCTCGTATAGCTTCATAAAGAGACCCTATAGTAAGGATACTATTTAAGGCTAAATTGTAGTTATTCGCGACCTTCTAACTAGTATGCCTTAACGAGTCCTATACTAGCGATAAAATAGTACTTCGAAGAAGAGGTTAGTTACTAAAGGGTATACTAGTACGAGATATCTAGTATCTATACTACTCGTAGCGATATACTATTCTTCTAGTATATACTATTACTAGCTATCTTCTAGAACTATTAATCTAATAAGGTAGTAATAAGTAGAACCTAAACCTACATATACCTAAGGACTAGGTAGTATAGGAATAGACTATAGATAGTATAACCTATTAGGCTATAGGTAGCTATACTAGGCAGACTAGCGGTCGTAGTAGCTATAGAGGTATATAGTAGTAATTAGAGCTCTATAGTAGAGGCATATGAAATGTAACTAGTAATGTATACTAAACGAAGGTTAATAATGTCTCTCCCTAGTAGGAAGAGGGCTATATATACTAATCAAGATCCCTACCTAACTAGGTAGACAAGTATATCCTAGTTGCTAGACAATATCCCTCCCTTTCTAGGTATCTAACTAGATACAATACCGCGATTATATATATAGTAGTAGTAGTAAATTTTTGCATTACTATACTATTCTAACTACTAGACAAGTAGCTATCTCTATCTATTCTTAAAGGTAAAAGCCCTTTACCTATAGCCTCTAGTACAAAACCCTTCCTCTCCTTCCTACCTTATAGAATTCCATTACTACTATTAGTATCTATTTAGGCTATAGGATATAGAGAGGATCTCTATAGCTCCTTCCTCTTACTAGGCTCCTATTCCTACTTCCTACCTTCCTCCTCCTCCTTTTCTAGTTCTTCCTTTATAAGGGACAACTATTCTAGGAGATCCTTCTTAATTATCTACCTAGTTACTTCGTTTAGGCCTCTCTTAGTCTAGGTAAGCTCCTACTATAATAATCCTATCCTTTAGATAAGTTAGTTCCTTATCTTTTGTCTCTCTAGATAGAAGAGTATAACATGCTTAGGTATCTAGGCCCTATATCTATATATATACTCTAGTATCTTGCCTAGAACTCTCCTCCTTATTAAGTATACATTTAGGCTAATATGTTTAGTTTTAATTAGTATTACTATTATACTTTACTTCCTTAACTATCCTTAGTGTATTTCCCTACCTCTTAGTCCTTCCTACTAGGCTATAGGGAGTTATTAGCCCTATTAGGATGCCTGCCTTTTCCTAACCTAGCTTTTCTATTATGTATTCTATCTCTAGTATATCTACTAATACTTAGGTATCGTTCCTCTCTATTAGATATATTCTCTAGTTTGTCTATTAATCTATTCTACTATCTATCTCTACCTTATCTTTAGGTTATATACTTAGGCTCTACCCCTATTCCTCCTATATTCCTCCTAGACCTTTTTGTACCTCTCCTAAATAAACTTAGTAATAGGTTTGTCCTCTATCTTAGCTAATTGTTATCTCGCTATCTCTTGTATATATAGAGAGATAGGTAGGATTTGTGTTTCCCTTTAGAGAACCCCCTCTACTATACTCTTATATACTCCTATAATATACCTTAGTACCTAGTTTTGGATCTTTTCTAGCCCTATTACTACCCTTTTTCTATATCTAGGTAGACCTTCTAGTATTATCTAGACTTTAGCTCTATACGTCATTGTAGGCCTTACTATAGCTATATATAGGTATTTTGCCTTTTAGAATAATACTCCCTATATAGATTTGTATAGCCTTTAGAGTAAGGACATCTAGGATATGCCTTTCTCTACTACTTTCTTAATATATAGGCCCTACTATAGTTTCGAATCTACCTAAACTCCTAGTAGCCTAAGGGATAGCGTAGGTCTCTCCTTAAACCCTATTATATTAACTATAGCTTATAGGTTGTACCTTGTTCTACTCCTAGTAAAGTAGATTAGTTAGTACTTCTATAGTATAAACGTAGCTCCGTACTTAGCTACCTATTATATACATTTGTCGTATACTATCTCTAGCTTTCTATAGTTCCCTTCTATAGTTTTCCTATATAGAAGGATATTAGAGTTATCTACAAATCCTATTACTATAGTTCCCTTATCCTTAAGGTTAGGAAAGAGTATAGATACAAAGAATAGGAATAGGATTAGTAAGAGGGTTAATCTTTGTAGTATTCTAGTTGTTTAGGGCCTCGCCTAATCTATATATTCTCTAAGCCTAAGGTATGTAGTCCTATCCTAAAGGAATAACTAGATAAACTATACAATGTATCGTAGGTATACTTTTATCCTAATGTTGTATATTAGTCTCTAGTATAATATATTATCGAATACTCCTAATATGTCTAGGCATAGTATTAATACTACCATTGTTAGGTCCGTTCTCTAGACTACCTAGACCTATTCTATTATTAGCTCTAGGGCTAATATAGTAGATCTTCCTAGTCTAGCTCCTATTTAGGACTAGGGAAGGAGATCCCTAGCCTCTACTTCTTTGCTTATTCTCCCTATAATAATAGCCTCTAGGACCTTTACTAGGGTATTTAGTAGTACTATAGGTCTATATACTCCTAGTTTAGTATAGTCTAGCTTCTATAGCTTCTTTAAAACAACTATTATAGAGTGTTTAAAGGGTTTAGGATAGTATCCTTATTATAGGTATACTATAAAGAACCTATATAGCATATGTCCTAGTTCCTATCGATATTCCTTAAGTATTAGGTTAATAATCTAATTAGGTCCTAGGGCTTTACCCTTAGGGAGCCTATTAAGTATCTTCTAGAGTTTCCCTACTCTAACTTCTTCCTCTATCTAGAATAGGCTTAGATAGGATACATTTTGTGTATCTTCTAAGTCGGCTAGCCTTAGCTCTAGAAAGAAGTATTAGGCTAACGCTTCTACTTTCCCTTAGTTTTCTATTTGTATTGTACTATCCTTGTCCTTAAGCTCTAGGAATTGTAGGAGGGGATGCCTTTATCCTAACCCTTCCCTAGCCTATTTTACTAGCTTCTAGATCCTATTCGGGTCCTTAGTGATTTCTTTAACTATATCCCTCTAGCCTAGGTTCCCTCCTTTCCTAATCTACCTACCTTTAGCATATAAGGCTATTAGGTATGCCGCTAGGTTCCCTTCTATTCTATCTTAGCTCTATTCCCTCTTTAGGTATCTTATCTTCTTTACTACTTTGCTACACTCCTCTAACTAGGTTATTTTAGTATATTTAGATAGTTTAGCCTTAGGGATGTCCTCTTAGATTATCTTAGTAAGTATCTCTTAGATCTCTTAGGCTATCTTATTAAGCTATTATAGTATGTCTATTACTCTAGTAGAGATTTCTTGTACCTCCTTCTTTACCCTAGTCCTAATCTTATCCTAGTCTACCTTTTTCTATTATAGCCTTTATATCTAGGCTCTAGTATTAGTTTAGGCCTATAGGATCGTAGTTTGGATTAGTATATAGTCTAATCCTATTTCTAAGTCTATCCTTGTTCTATATTCCTATATATCTTATTAGATTCCTATAGTCCTAAATACTAGGTCTAGAGTCTAGTAGCTCCTAGGAGTCTCCTATGTAACTATGCCTAGCTCTAGTAGTAGGTCTAGGTAGGCCTTTTCTATAATAGTAATAAGGTAGTCTACTACCTAGTATTAGTTCTAGGTATTGTTCCCTCCCTATCTAGGATAGTGTAGGTTGAAATCCCCTAGTAGGATAATCTCTTCCTCCTCTTTTCCCTAGGTTACATCCTCTATTAGTAGGAGGATACCTAAGGCATAGTCTCTAGTAGGACTAGATAGGTTATAGTAGTTTATAATATTAACCTATCTCTCTCCTATAAGGAGTCTAACTATAATTATGTCTCCTAAGTATTCTTTTATATTCTATATTTATATACTAATTTCCTTAGATACCTATATAGTAACCCTTAGGTATATTACTCCTAAGAGCATAGTATAGTATCCTAGGTATACTACCGTATTCCTATTTCTAGGGCTAATCCATAGTTCCTAGATTGCTATTATCTAGTATTCTTTTAGATCTAGCTATTAGAGGAAAGGGATTTAGATCTTGTTAGTACTATAGTTAGTATTGTACTATAGGATAGTAAGCTTCCCTTAACTACTATTTATCCTAGGCGTTCTAGTATACCTATATATCTTCTATCGCTTCCTAGCTTTAGCTTTAGCTTAGTTACCCTTCTTAGCCTATAGCTAGGGGGAATAGGGAGGAGATCTTAGTACTCTATAATCTACCTACTAGGGTAGTAGAGTTTGTACCTATTAGTCTCCCTAGTAGTCTTCTTAACCTATCGTCTATGTCTAGGTCTAGACTTATACGTCTAACCTTTCTCTTAGATCCGATAGTTGTCTACCCTTCTAAGTCTCTTAGGTCTTTTAGGTTAGTTAGGTAGTTCTCACTCTTAGCTACTTAGTCTCTAAACGCCCTTGCTTTCGTAATAGCTACCTATTTTACCTTACATAATACTAACTATACTATATAGGTACCTTAGTAGTTACTATACTTCCTTATTGCTCCTTAGTATTCCTCTATTCTATATAGTCCTACGTATTTTCTATATACCTATTCGGCTCTATAGTATTTTGCAATATGTCTAAATTGTCCGTACCTTAGGTATTATATAGGTCTCTACTTCGGATCGAACTCCTCTACTATAAGAAGGATACCTTAGGATATAAGGCCTTTCTATATAATTTCTCTTACTTAAGCTAAGCTCTATGTATTTAGGATAATAGAGGAGTATACCTTGCCTTCTATAGCCTTCCGGCTCTTTAGCTAAGCTACTTAGGATATCCTAAGATTCGGATAGAGTCTTCCGTTTTCTTCCTAGATCTTATAGATATAGCTTAGGTCCCTCGGGTTGAAACCTACGGCCCTAAAGCCGTAGACTAGTACCTAGTATATTAGAGCCTCTACTATAGTACTAAGGAGTATCTTCTATATCTACCCTAGTTTATTCGTTAACTTGTCTTTAGCGGGTTTAGATACTATAAATACCTATATATCGCTACTTTCAAGTTTCTTAATAGCGATTACCCTTAGGTCTTTAAGCCCCTAAAGTATCTCTTAGTTAGTAAGGCCTTTTATCTTTTCTTACTCTTCCCTATAGCTAACCCTTATTATAATTATATAACTTTTAAGGGGGATTTTCTATATACTTAGTATAGTTAGCTAGCCTTAGGAGGTAGCTTATGCCTATGTTCTCGGTTCGGGTATTTTCGTAGTTTAGAGGTTCTATAGATAGGTTCGGAGGATGTCTATAGTATTAGTGTCTTTCAATTAGTATAGGAGCTAGGTCTAGGCTCGCTAGAGGAGGGAGAGGAGGGATAGGGAATCTAGGGCCTAGGGAGTATCTAGTACCTTTTAGATATCTTCTATTAGGGCTTATAGGTTCTTTTAGATATTTCTACTCGTTTTTAGCTAATTAGGCTATTCTTTCGGGCCTTTAGGGCCTAGTTTAGGTATTAGTTAGCCTTTAGTCTAGCTTTAGGATAGAGGCTAGATCCCTCCCTCCCTCTATCTTTCCTCGGGTCTACTATCGCGATATTGTTTCTAGAGAGGTAGACTTAGACGTCCTAGTAGATGAGGTACAACCCGAGAAATTGGATCCGGGTTCGGTTTCTTAGCGGGAACCGGACGATTAGTTTAGGTTCGGGTTCTAGGACCTATACTAATTTCGGGTTAGAACCCGGACTTTTTCCGGATTCTATAAGCGTTACTTAAAAGACCGGCTATACTACTAGCTATATAAAGGAAGCTTTACTTTTGTACTACTTAGTACTCGTCCTATAGTATCTACGTATCGCCTAGGTCGCTATTACTATAGAAATCTCGGATAGGTTACGTTATAAATTTCTAAGCTATATTGCTAATTCTTATCTCGCGAAAACTTCGATATCAATATCCTATAACAACTACGTAAGATAGCTCGCGATAAGTATATAGCTTAACCTACTATCCGTAGTAGTACTTAGTAACTATATTAAGGCGACTACGAGCTTAGTAACTATATCTATAACGAGGATAATAAACCTAATAATCGCGTACCGAGCCTAAAGCGTCGTAAGACAAAAGAGGCGTATTCTATATATAGAAAGACTATAGTAGACGTAAAGCGAGTCTTACAAATATCTAAGACTAAATAAGCCTTAAGAAAGAAGAAAAGAGCTAAGTAAACTATATTCCGACGATAGCTAGAGAAGTAGAAGGAGAGACCTAAGTAGGATAAAGCTACATTTTAGTAGAAAAGTAAGGCCGAATAAGAAGAGAAGCTATCTAGTCTAAGACTAGTCTTCTTATAGTAGAGGAATAGAGGGTTAGTATCGCTATAGTCGGCTATATAGCCGGCCTTATTAAATT
>LFZO01000638.1:0-51645 GCA_001578225.1 Pseudocercospora musae
AACGTACTTTCTTTGCAGTACAATAAGTAATTATTAGATAAGAGGTTTAAATCTTATCTTTGTTATATTATCAAAGCTGCATACAAATTTAGAACGTACTTTCTTTGCAGTACAATAAGTAATTATTAGATAAGAGGTTTAAATCTTATCTTTGTTATATTATCAAAGCTGCATACAAATTTAAAACGTACTTTCTTTGCAGTACAATAAGTAATTATTATTATTAACATGTATTAATAAATAATGCCTTTTTTTTTTATAAAAAGCCTTATTTAACAAGAGTATTATTACTATTTATATATGAACACTTTTTTTAATATACCAAGTCCATTGGACCAATTTGAAGTAAGAAATTTATTGAGTGTAGATGCACCCATTCTAGGGAATTTATCATTGTCCTTAACAAACATCGGTCTTTGCTT
This sequence comes from Pseudocercospora musae, assembly GCA_001578225.1. NCBI lineage: Eukaryota > Fungi > Ascomycota > Dothideomycetes > Mycosphaerellales > Mycosphaerellaceae > Pseudocercospora > Pseudocercospora musae. The sequence goes on from LFZO01000638.1 coordinate 423, forward strand.
GACAATAGCGGGTTATTTAATTTCTTTAGTTATATTATTGTCTACAAATAGCAGTAGTAATGTGAAAATTATGGGTGGAGATTCTCAATTTAAAGCTCCTTTTAGTCTATATGATCCATCAAGCAAAAATCCCATACAATTGGTTTTAACTTGTCTTAGATCCGATCTAGGTACTTATTATCTTATAGATAAATACCGGATTAGTGCTTGGTTAGTATTAAGGGTTTGTTGTCCCTTGACTTATCCTGCCGCAACAAAGGAATTTTTTAAGAAAGACGGTATAACTTATGAGGGCATAATTGTTACTGATCCAGATTGATCTCCTACTGTTAATTTTCAGATTAGTAAGGATAGGGCCAATTCGAGAGGGGTTAATGTTACGGTTTTTAATGGTACTAAAATAGATTTTCATGAATATAACTGAAAAGCTGTGTTTAATAAACGAGATATTTAAACCAGGTATTTAATCAGTTAGTATTTTAATAGGAATGGTTGGAGCTTATGGTTCTTGTTTTTACTTTGGAACAGATTTTCATGGTCTACATGTTATTATAGGAACTATATTTATAGCTGTAGGACACAAGCTACTTAACGTAATTATCGGTTTAGCTATAATATAATTACATCTGGATTTATATTTTTCTTAAAAAAAAAAAAAAAAAATCGTTGTTTACTCTGGCATTTATTATAGCTTGTTCTGGATTAGATTTAGCTATTGGCTTTATACAAACTCAAGTGTTTGTAGTATTATATTGTTATTAAATTAAATATAGCCTATGTATACATCACAAATTTGTAATAAATAAGTATAATAATAAAAAAAATTTTTTTTTCTTAATATGATATTTTAATGTGATATATTTTGCGCAGGAGAGTAAAGTCTGACACTTTTAATAGTATTAATTTTTATTGAATTTTGGGATATAAGTTCTGGTATTGTATACAAAATAAGACTAATAATAGTCTTTTGAGATGTAAAGCCAATATTAAGTATTATTTTAGTAATATTTGCAATAACAGAAATCAGCTTACATATATCCGTTAACAAAGTTAATTATATAATATACATATTATACCACCTTAACATATGATTACGATATATTCCTATGTTGCGGGCGTATAATATACAGATTATACCTCCTTAACATATGATTACGATATATTCCTATGTTGCGGGCGTATAATCTGTAGATTATACCTCCTTAACATATGATTACGATATATTCCTATGTTGCGGGCGTTGAATCTACGACGGAGATTTTAAAACATGGCACAAAAAAAAAATACAGACCACGTAGGAGCAGGATTATAATAAGGGCCTCATACATGTAGAGGTCAAATAAACTACGCCTTTAAACTTGTTTGAGTTTTATAAGGGATTAATCTATATGAGAGTCATATAAGGGAAAAAAGAAATGAGGTTTATATAATAACCCCTATTTACTAAGTTATTGGTATGTAAATATTATTACTTTTATGTAAAATAATAATCTCCTACTTAACAAAGGAAGAATTTTTTTTTTATAAGTGTATAGTCTGTATATTTACAGTATAGATTTATTTAGATCTATAACTACATATAATATGAAAATTGAAAACAGAAGTGGTTTTCAAGGTCATCCCTACCACTTAGTGTCTCCTTCAGGTTGACCGATTTTTACTTGCATAAGTTTATTTAATTTAACTACTTCAGGTGTTTTAACTATACACGGATTTGATTACGCAGGTTATTGATTGTTTAACGCACTTGTATTAGTTATGTCAAGCATGTTTTTCTGGTTTAGAGATGTAATTGCTGAAGGTACTTATATAGGTAACCATACTTTAGCCGTACAAAAAGGTTTAAATATGGGTGTAGCTTTATTTATAGTATCTGAAGCTTTATTCTTCTTAGCAATATTCTGAGCTTATTTTCATAGCGCTTTATCACCAACTGTAGAGTTAGGTGCACAATGACCTCCTATAGGTATAGAGGCAATAAATGCTTTTGAATTGCCATTACTTAATACTGTTTTATTATTGGCATCTGGTGTAACAATTACCTATTCTCACCATTCTTTAATACAAGGTAATAGAAATGGAGCTTTATATGGAGCATTGTTCACTATAATACTTGCTTTAGTGTTTACAGCATTTCAAGCTATAGAATATTCAGTTTCTTCATTTACTTTAACAGATGGAGCTTATGGTTCTTGTTTTTACTTTGGAACAGGTTTTCATGGTCTACATGTTATTATAGGTACTATATTTATAGCTGTAGGGTTTTGACGTCTGTTAGCCTATCACTTAACTGAAAACCATCATTTAGGTTTAGAAGCTGGTATTTTATACTGACACTTCGTAGATGTTGTATGATTATTTTTATTCTTATCGGTATATTATTGAGGATCTTAATAACACTAAAACCATGTTATTAGCAATTATATAAAGTATTACGATATAATGGTTTAGGTTACATGTAAACCATGCTAGACGTCTAACACAAATTACTTAAGTAAAATAAGTTGTATAATTAAATACTAAAACTAAGGTGTAATTGTCAAATAATAATATTTTTTATTTTAATTGGTATAGTGTGTACTCTCTTTAAAGTGCAAAAATAACTTTTTACCGTAAGCATGTTTTAATAGATAATGTTAATATGAAAATCTTATTTATCAAGAAAATTTTTAATATCTATACACATGCAAAATTTATTTATACTGAATGAAACTTTTACCAATGGTTTAACTTATAATTTATTATATGTAATATCTGCATTATCTATATTATGTGGAATTCTTGTTATTATAAGTAAAAATCCTATAGTATCCGTATTATTTTTAATAGGACTGTTCCTTAATATAGCTGGCTATCTAATGATGTTGGGGATTAACTTCATAGGTTTATCTTACCTACTTGTTTATGTAGGAGCGGTTTCAATCTTGTTTCTCTTCAATTTAATGCTTATTAATGTAAGAATTTCTGAATTAGTTGTTGAGAATAATAACAGTTTACTTCTCGCAGCTATAATAGGTATAGTTTTTAACTTAGCACTTTTTGCATTATTACCTGACAAATTTATAGATAAAGGATACATTTATGGTATGGGAGTGGATAAAATTTATACAAAAACACAAATAAACAACTATTTAAAATATGGGTCGGATGCAATTAATTGTGATGAGTTATTATACAGTGAAAATTTATTCTACGTTAATTCTAATACATTTGACGGAGTGTTAGCAGAAACTTCTCATATAACAAGTATAGGTAATATTTTATATACTGCATACCCTTTATGATTAATATTAACATCTATAATTCTTCTATTAGCTATGGTAGGAGCTATTGTTATAACAATAAACCAATAATCTTATATAGATTATAATAGTACATTATATAATAATATATATTTGTACTTAATAAAAAAAAATAGCTAATTGTTAAAAAAAACTGATCCTTTTTAGCAGGTAATTACTATACTTATTCTTACATTATTAATACTTATTCTTACATTATTTATACTTTTTAAACCACATATTATTAGTCAGTGTTAGATTAGATTAGATAATATAACAGAAGGATATAGATTATTTATTTTTAAAGTAGTAATTTTATTTATTACACTAATAAAATATTATGTTTATGTTTAATTTGAATGTTTTAAGTAATAATTTACTGCTAATAGAAAAAAAATAATGAGAAATTTACCTTTTTTATAGATAATTTATTTTCATATAGCAAAACAATGTTAATATATTTATTAGAATTATTATTATTTTTTTCAAATGCTGTTCCTATAAGGCGTGATAAATCAATATTACTATATAGAATTGTAATAAGTATTTTATTAACAACTATAAATAATGAGTTACATTTAAGCACTTTTTTTTTTGTGCCTGCACACCGTTAACATTATTGTATGGTTTTTATTTTATTAAGACCTATCTGTTTTATGTAGGGAATCTTTATTACAGGTATATATGTCTATTTACAGTATTTAATTATCTGCATAAAAATGTAAGATATTATTTTTGTATAGTTTACGTGTTTATTTTGCTGTATGTTATATTAATAAATTCTTTTTGAATAACCGCCCTATTTATAATCTTTACATTCTCTTTATTAGGTTTACTATATCTATTATTTATAGATACATACTTGCATAAGTACAATAACAAATTACATAAAAAATTAATTTTAATTTTCTCACTTATATTCATTATATCATTCTTAATGCTATTTTTATCTATAGCTATTAGTTTATTTAAATTAATTTACAATGTTTTTATAAAAACAAGACAAGAAACCTGTAAAGGTAATTTACCTAATAATAATAGTTCCAATTTTAATCAAAACAATAATAATAAAAACAATAATACAAATAATGATAATATTTTTAATAAGGACGACGAAAAGAAAAAAAAAAACGCTGAAGAAGGGAAAAGTAGTAAACGTAAGGCCACAAACGCAGCGTACAATAAAAGTGAAAAGGGAAAAGCCAATATGAAAAAATATAGACAAAGCGAGAAAGGTAAATCCGCAAGGGCCGCAGCGCGAAAGAAATTTCTATCTACTGAGAAAGGGAAGTTATATACAGAAAAATGTAACGCGAAGTTACGTGAAAAATACTGAAAGAATAAGAATGATTTAGAAGAAATACGTGATAAGGAAGACGCAGCAGATATTATAAAATTTCTCCAAGAGTGTGCGAAAGATTACAATAATAAAAATTAATAAACCAAATAAAAGGTTACTTTTACGTAAATCCCTATCTAGCAGTAAGTTTAGCGATTACCCTATTCTCATTCGTAGTTTATTTTATGCGGAGCCATATTTTTAATAAGTTCAGCTGATTTAATATCTGTGTTTTTAGCTATAGAATTACAAAGTTATGGTTTGTACATATTATCTACTTTATACAGAGATTACGAATCAAGCACTTCTAGTGGTTTAACATATTTTCTATTGGGAGGATTATCATCATGTTTTATTTTATTAGGCTCAGCTCTATTATATATAAATTCAGGTACTACGAACTTAGACAATATTTACGTTATAACTAACATAAGTGAAATAGAAAATCTTCCTGTTATGATTATGTACCAACCCTATTATTTTAATACGGCCTTAATTATAATGTTTATTGGATTTTTATTTAAAGTGAGTGCCGCACCTTTTCATTTTTGATCTCCGGATGTGTACGATGGAATACCTACTATAGTTACAACCTACGTGGCAATCGTGGCAAAAATACCTATATTTGCTTTTTTCCTAGAAGTGGTACATTTTACTGATTATGCTTTTTCTTCTTTTAATATAAAAAATATATTTATTTTAAGTAGTTTGCTTTCTTTAATAGCAGGTTCCGTTTTAGGTCTTACACAATTTAGAATTAAAACATTATTTGCCTACAGTACGATCAGTCATGTAGTATTTATATTACTTGCGTTAAGCATAAACTCTACTGAATCAATACAATCCTACATATTTTATATTTTACAATATAGTATATCAAATTTAAATGCTTTTATTATCTTAATTACAATGGGTTTTTCTTTATATCTATATGTATACATTAATAGGTAAATAAGTCTTTCTTTTACATATAATTATGTTACTTATTCTTTTATTATTAATACCTTTAATAGGTATATTTATGATTAGTAGTATTTCGTACGCTAATAAAACGAAAGGCTACTCACTATCAGCTTTAAATCAGATTAAAATGATAGGTTTATCTACCTCAATAGTAAATTTTTTTGTATCTCTAATTGTTTTTATGTTATTTAATTTTAGTAGCAATCAATTTCAATTTGTGCAAGAATATCATAAAATAAGCAGCTTTGATTTTTACTTAGGAGTAGACGGTATAAGCATATACTTTGTACTTTTAACTACAATTATTATGCCTATATCTTTATTAAGTAATTGAAGCTCAATATCGGAGAATGTAAAATCTTATGTTATAATTATATTACTATTAGAAACATTGTTATTGGCAGTATTTTTAGTATTGGATATTTTATTATTTTATATTTTCTTTGAAAGTATTTTACCTCCTTTATTTATATTAATAGGATTATTTGGATCTAGTAACAGAGTAAGGGCCAGTTTTTATTTATTTTTATATACTTTATTAGGATCTTTATTCCTACTATTATCTATATTAACTATGGCATCTATAATGGGAACTACTGATTTTGACGCATTATACAAAACAAATTTTAATTTTTTAACTCAATTATTTTTATTTTACGGTATTTTTATAGCTTTTGCTGTAAAAACTCCTACAATTTTTTTAAACACTTGACTATTAAAAGCTCACGTAGAATCTCCTCTTGGAGGTAGTATTATACTAGCAGGTATAGTGTTGAAACTTAGTTTATACGGTATACTTAGATTAATATTACCTTTATTACCCAAAGCTTATTTTTATTTTACATCTGTAATATATGTAATAGGAGTAATAACTATTATTTATGCAAGCTTTAGTACTCTAAGAACAATAGACGTTAAAGAATTAATTGCCTATAGTTCAGTATCACATGCTGCTGTTTACCTATTAGGTGTGTTTAGTAATTCTATACAAGGTATTGAAGGTGGAATAGTATTAGGATTGGCTCATGGTTTTGTATCATCAGGTTTATTTATTTGTGCTGGAGGTGTATTATATGATAGATCATCTACAAGATTAATAACTTTTTATAGAGGTATTACACAGGTAATGCCTTTATTCTCTATATTATTCTTTATACTTTGTTTAGGGAATGCAGGTACTCCTTTATCACTAAATTTTATAGGTGAGTTTATGAGTTTATACGGTACTTTTGAAAGACTACCTTTATTAGGAGTATTTGCAAGTTCTTCTATAGTATTTAGCGCAGCATATACAATATATATGTATAACAGAATAGCGTTTGCAGGATCATTTTCTAAATTTTTTAAATTTAACATACCCGATTTAAACAAAAGAGAATTATCTATATTATTAACATTAGTAATATTAACAGTATCATTAGGTATATACCCTGCTCCTATTTTAGAAGGTTTACATTATTCTGTTTCTTCACTAATATATTACACTAATATATCTTAAATAGTGTATTATAATAAAAAAGATATTCTAGGTATATATTAAAAATAATATAAATTATTATAAGATTTAATTAAATATAATATTTAATCATAGCTATCATTTACTGTGATGCTTAATTAAATGATATTAATTAATAATATAGTTATATTATTCGGTTTATTTTCATGTAAAGGGTTTATAACTACTATTTACCATGTTTTTTGCATGTTTTTAAATAAAAATATAAAAGCGTGTTAACTCAATGGTCAGAGTATTGTGCTACGGACACAATGGTTACAAGTTCGAATCTTGTCCACGTTTATAAACTTATATTATTATGTTAATTAATAACTCAGAAAAAGGGACTTGTTGTAAAAGGTTTTACATTTTGATTGCAAATCAAACATAAGAGGTTCAATTCCTCCTTGTCTCTTATTTATATAGTTTTAATAATAATATTATTTAATTCTTACTAGCTTAATGGTAGAGCAGGATACTTCTAATATCTAGATCTAAGTTCAAGTCTTAGGTGAGAATACTAGGGCTATAAAAATATATATTAATATAATATTATAATTATTGAGATTAATTACTATAATGTATTGTTTTATAATAAATCATTATCATGCATTTATTTAAACGCTCATATTTATTATAAAGAGATCGTATTAATTGTTTGTAAAAAGTAACTTTTTATAAAAATACTTAATATTACATATAACATTAAGCCCGGTTAGCATAAAAGTAATGTAACCGTTTTGTAATCGGTAGAAGTAAGTGCGATACTTGCACTGGGCTGTTATTTATTATTATATTATTAATAATATGTTTTATTATTAAGATATTAAAATATAATAATGAGTAAAGTAATTTAAGTAGCTACATATGCGGATTGATGTAATAGTAACATAATGGGCTCATGACCCATAAATAAAGGTGCAACTCCTTTGTCCGCACAATAAAGGTTATAGCTTAATTGGTAAAGCAAGCTGCTCATGATAGCTCAGATGAGTGTTCGATTCATTCTAGCCTTATCACCCAGGTCTATATAGTTATATATCACATTGACAATTTTTTTTTAGACATAAAAGAAATTTTTTATAAAAGTATATATATTAGAGATGAAATACAGTAAAAGATTAATAATATACTTATCTTTAGTAATAGCCATTATAAAAAACAGGTCCGAGTGCTGGAATTGGTAGACAGGATAAACTTAAGATTTATTGATATAATATCGTAAACGTTCAAGTCGTTTTTCGGATAAAATTTAAGACCCACTAGTCAAGAGGTTAAGACGTAATGCTTTCACCATTAGATCTTGGGTTCAATTCCCAAGTGGGTTAATTATATGGTTAATTACTATTGTAAGTAAAACGATAATAAATATTTAGCTTTAATTATATACTACGTTATACATAATTGACTGTCTAGCAAAACAACAACCTTTATGAATAAACGTTTTTTTATTAATAGTTTCTTCTTTTGTATATTATTTCTAGATAGTATCTTTGTAGTACATTATTATGTATTTTTACTTAATAAGTGTTAAAAAGTTTATAAAAATATAACTGTAAATTATAAATAAAGGGGATATAGTTTAATTGGTAAAACTGCGATTTTGCATATCGTTATTTTAGGATCGAGCCCTAATATCTCCATGTTTTATATTAAAAAACTAAAGTGAAAAATATTATAAGAAAAGCTCGAGAAGCTCAACCTGGTAGAGCGGAACTCTGAAGATGTTTAGGTTATAAGTTCAAATCTTATCTCGAGCAACCCTTCGGGGATAAAATTAATATTTTTTTTTATTAATCAAAGTTTACTTGTTTATATATTTTATATGTTTGTTCCATTAACTGTTACAAGTTAATGTAGAAAAATAAGGCAATAAAGTTATCAGCCGACATATAACAAGGTAAACTAAATAATATTTACATATGAAATACTTCCATATACTAGGTATTAATAGAGCAATTTCTCTTATAAGAGAAGGAAATAGTAACCAGGAGCATGTTACCAGCAGAGCTACATTCGCTATGATTAACCATTATTTTAAACAGGAGGACAACTGGTTTACTACTCCTGAACAGATACAAATAGGTAGTAGAAAACGTCCAGATTATGTAATAGAAAGACATTTACATGTAGATCCTTTTTTTAAACCTCATGCTTTTGTTGAAGTAAAAAGCGTAATAGGTCAAAAAATAGAAAATATACTAGATCAATTATACGATACTGTATTGTTTACTATTGATTACCACGGGGGTAGCTTTTCCTGTTTTATGGTGGCAATGAAAGGTACTAAAATAGCTTTTTATACCTATCATAATTTTATAAGTTTATTGGATGAATATGATATACCTCACTATAAAGGGTTTATTCCTTTAAATTATATCTTACCGATATCTTTATATTCTAGGGTTAATAGGGATGCTACTCCACAAATGTATGAAAATTATGTTAATTCTCATAGCTCTATAACAACTGATGCTAACGTTTTACATAATTTAGGTGCGATTAAAACCAATGGTTTGAGTCACCCACACATATTAGATTTGGTTAATGACAAACACAAAGAGGATATACATAGTATGTGAAAATTTGTTGCGGAGCAATCATCTAATATAATCTTAGATTAATAGTTTAATGATTTAAATTATTAACAATAAATAAAAAAAAAAATAGGTATGCTGAAATTGGTAGACAGTTTCCACTTAGGATGGAATGGATATAATCCGTACAAGTTCAAATCTTGTTACCTATACATGGAAGATGTAGTATCATATAATTTAAATGAAAAAGGATTTATTATTAAGGGGGATAATAAATCTTTGCCACAAAGCCCCGGGATTTACGTTTATAGATCAAAATTGGATAAAAGCAAGTTATATATAGATTCTGCTATAAATATTGCGCAACGGTTTAGACAACATAGGTATAGATGTTCTATTTACAAAAGCAATAACAGTAAATTTTACAATTTAATCATTAAACATGGATGAGATAATATAGAGTTTGCTATAATTGAAAAGGTAGAAATTCCCTTGCATAATATAGAAGTTACTATTAATAAAAAAATATTATTAGATAGAGAGCAGTATTATTTAGATAAATTAATACCTAGTCTTAATATAAATAAATTAGCTACTTCTATATTAGGTTATAAGCATACTAGGGAAAGTATAGTTAAATTTTCTTCAAGTCGTGTTGGCAGGCATTATGGTAAGCGTGTCATTTCTAAACCTAGGGTTAAGGTAAGTAAGGAAACTATCGCTAAATTGAAATCAAGAACTAAAGGTGTAAAAACTTGCTTATATGACAAATCTCATAATCTAATTAAAGAATTTAAAACAATTAAAGATGCTGCTAATTATGTAGGTTTGTCACCTAGTAGTGTAAGTATATTACAAAAAATACACTTTTAAATGATAAGTATTACTTTTAAATTTAAATTTAATAAAAATATTATGAAAAAAAATATGTTGTAGACTAATCGGTAAGTCATAAATTTTTTTAACTATGAGTGTTCGAATCTTGTTACCTATAAAAAAAAAATAATAAGGTAATATCTTTCTAATTATATCCTGCATACTATCCTTTCATGTCACCTTTCCTTGCGTAAGATATTTGCTCTATATCAAAATGTAATAGCCGCTTGCACATCTAGAAAGATCTCCCTAAGTTCGGAGCAAAGCCTTCTAGCCTCATCGTCCAACTCATCACTGTTCCACACATCACTCATGTTCCTGATAAGGTTCATTCTCGATTCTTCACAAGCCAGAACAGATTCCGAAATTTCAGATGGGAGGTTTTGTAGCCCTTGCTCCTCGTGAAGATCCCTGGAGCGTTTTCCTTTTGTGTAGGACAACCAGAACAATAGAGATCTTATGTAATCGAACTCTTCCTCCTTTTTTACGTTTAGTTCATGTCCATATCCATCGAGTCTTGCATGTGGAGGTAGTTGGGTAGGACGATGAGGCTTTCCTTCAGGGTGAGACAGTCCAGGAAAGTCCAATGGCCATACTTGTAGCACCACTTCTTGTGAAACCCTCCTTCTGGTATCGTGCCGTGGAGTGTCCAAAACAAATTGGTACTCCATAAAAAGCCACATATCACCCCTGACAACGATTAAATACCCTTTGTTTCTGTAGTTTTTTCCGAACTCTTGTGCAACCGCCGTCTTGAGTTGTCCCAATGCCGTGAGAATAGTATCTCCAGTGCTGGACTTGAGCTCAATGAATATCTTTGGTACGAAGACTGTTGTCCCATGTTTTTTTTCCGTCCAGGTTTCCAATACAAGGTCTGGAAAATCTCCAGATTTGGAGAAGTACTGAGGAACAATGCTCCAGTCCCTTACAGTAAAAATCTGCCTGACAAAGTTGTTGACGTATCTTCCAACATAATCTTCTGTAGTTCCTTCAGTCCTAGGTCCATCTCTTGATTCTACCAACAATGATATAGCTTTTCTGACCATACCAAAGTTGATGACATCCGTGTTGGTTATTGCTGGGTTGGCTGACATGGTTTTCGGGTGATTCTCTGTAGAGATTTTTTGAGGCTTTGTTGAATATTGATTTGGAAGATCTTTCGATTAGTATAAAAAGGGCGCTTAAACTGATATTCCGCAAGCTTTGTGAGTGCTTTTGATCGTGAGATGATTGAGGTAAAAAGTCCAAGTTAAATAATTTTTATAGAGACTATACAAGAGAAGTGGCAAATTTTGATTTCAAAGCAGGTGATGCAAAGATGACATGATGACAATAAATCATTGTATGACAAAAATCCCTCATGCAAGCTTCTCAACAGGAAACCTGTTGAGTAAGATTGATTGGACGGCAAAAATCCCTCATGCAAGGTAAGGATGAGTCACTAATAAGAAAAGATCTCAACCTTTAAATATACAATGAATTTTTGGGGTAGATTTATTGGATGACAAAAATCCCTCATGCAAGCTTATCTGTAACAAGGTTGTTTAGTGGAACAGATAGGGGGGGACAAAAGTCTCTCATGTACCGTTACCTGTATTAAGGCTGTTGATTAGGCTGATGTGGCGAAAAAAAATAGCTATGCTTAAATAGGTAGAATTTTTACACTTAGGATGATATGCATGTAATCCGTAAAGTTAAAGTATTGTTATCTATAGATTAAAGACATAATATCATATAATTTAAATTAATAAGTATTTATTATAAATGGTCTAAATAAGTCTTTGTTACAAGGGCCCGCTATTTATGCCTATAGATCAAAGTTATATAGTAAAAAGCCATACATAAGTTAAGCTAAAAAATTTTTTTTTTTATTAATAAGATTAATTATTAATATTAGCAGATAAATTAATAATGTAAAAAAAAATATGTTGTAGACTAATCGGTAAGTCATAAATTTTTGGTATTTAGCTATTAGTGTTCGAATCACTCCAACATAATAAAGGTGGATATAGTTCAATAGGTAGAGGAGCTGTATGTGGCACAGTAAGCTTCCTGTTCGAGTCAGGATATCCACCCTTTTATAAAAAAGTTACTCTAAAATTAAACTTGCTTTTTTATAAACTCTACAAAGGTAGCTTTTTTAATATTTTAATTTATATTTTTTATAAAGCCCGAGTAGTTCAATAGGTTAGAACATTAATTTCATGCATTAATAATGAGAATTCGAGTTTCTCCTCTGGCTTATAGTAAAGATATAGTAATTAACACACTTACTTTAACAGGGTTAATTGCTTAACCGTTTAATAAAGAACAACACTAATACCTATATAATATATTTTTATATTAATAATAAGTAGAATACATTTATAAAGTGTGTTTGTTAGTATTTATACACTATATTTAATCAATAAAGTCAATCAATAATTTTTACTTTTAATAAATTTATTATAGGTTTTAATTAGTAAAATTAAAAGGAATTAGCTTAATTGGTAGAGCAACCGTTTTACACACGGTAGGTTAGGTGTTCAAGTCACCTATTCCTTATTATTAACACGATCCACCTATATAAGGAGAGCTTAACTTAATGGTAAAGTATGTGACTTTTAATCATTGTAATATGAGTTCGAATCTCATAGCTCTTATAAGCATAAAATTACTTATACAGGGTCCATGTATTGACTATCTATTCTATTTACTTCTTTAGAGTTAACTAATTTAGCATTAAGAACTCAATCTATGTCAAATAACTCGTAACTAGTATTGTCATCAATAATAACAATTCTATTATTTACAGTGTATTCAGTATTGTCTATTATATAATTAATTATACCTTTATCAAATTTATTTAAATAGTGGTCTTCAGAATACAGGTCTACATAGACATAAACTAATAAATTTTTAAGACATTCAACCTTATCTGTGGTAGTACCAAAACAATCATGAATTGAATAAAATTGAACTACGTCAAACTTAGTAGAGAAACTATAATATAGTTCAGTCATTGAATAAGCATCTAGAAAATGAATAAGATTAGGCATTAAAGCTCTAACTTGTTTATTATGATCTAACTTATCCTTACTACTCACCTTTAAATTAAGTTTAATCTTATTATAAGGAAATGGACTTATTGTTACACTTTTACTTTGCAAGTAACTTTGGTATATTTTTAACCCACTAGGTAAAGATCAATAAATAGGAAGGTTTAGAAAGTTAAATAGTTTAGCTATGTTTCTAAGGTATTTTATTAGTTTATTAACCTTATTAAAATCGTGTAGAATAATCTTAGTAATAATATTTATTAGTAATGTAAGGTCATTACCATTTATACTATTATTATTGTTGTCATTTGTTGTATATCAATAACACTTTAACTCTTTATCATATTCCTTCTGCTCCAATTCAGACTTTAGATAGTCTTTCATAGATCTTTCTGTTGAATTATAAGGTATAGTCATTATCACCTTTTTGACATGAGTTCTAGTAAATATGAAATTGTTTAGACGAAGGAAACTACCTTTTCTTTCTTCAGTTATATTATTATCCAACTTATCCTTTATATATGTTTGAACTTTATGTAGAAGAAAATTATAAAAATCTTTAGGATATTTTCCTGTATTAGTTAGATTTAGCTCATCATATAATTTACTTTCTTGACTTAGAAGAGCTAAGTGTTGAAATCCATTACATGTAGCATCTAGCTGAATAGGTAAATAAGTTTTAAATTCAATTAAGTTTTCATTATTTAGAAAGTCATTATACCTCTTAAACTCAATACAAAAAGCTAGAAATAAAAGCTTTTCTTTAGCTTTATTTATTAATATACAATTGTCATAATTTACTATATTATCTAAGTTATCATTAATTCAACGTTCTTTATTATCTAAAGAACCTTTACTAACTTCTCCTGCAAAACAATTAACTCCGTAAGCTTTTAAATACTTAATAGAATCTAAATTATTTTTATTAATAATACCTGGTTTACTAAATAGTATTAAAGCTTTAGCTAAGTCACTAGATTGATAATTAAAATAAGGAGGTATACAATAAAGCCTTCCTCTGTGATCCAATTTAACCGGGAAATAAATAGAATTGAATTCCTTAAACAACCCAGCTATATTTAAAATAAACTCTTGAACAACAAATTTACTTTGTAAAGATTTATGTTTTTCTTGTAAGTATTTACTTAAATCTTTAACCTTGTTAAATTCAGTAATATCTTTTTCACTAATAAGCAGATCTCTACCTTTATTACTTAAAAGAAATGAAAGTACTTCCTTATTTACTTTGAAAGGAGTTTGTCCTACATTATTTAATAAGTAAAATAGTTTGTTTTCCTTAGATATTTCTGACTCAGTCTTGTAATTCTTTTTAGCACTGAAAATACCCTCGCCATACGCAGAATCATTTAAGATATAACCTCCTAAATTACTTTCGTCATATTTTTTAGGAGGTACAATCATAGGTAGTTTTAAAGGAGACACTTTCACTATATTACTTTTACTTAATCTTAATAATTGTTCATCTACTATGACAAAATCAGCCCTTTTTTCAGTTCTGTTTATATTAAATACCTTTATGTCTATAAGACCAGAAAACTTAAGAATATCACTAATTTTACCACCTAATATAGAATAAAAAGTATCGTCTTTATCTATTAAGTTAAATAAATTTTTATTTTCTAACCTATAATCTTTTAGTCAATTTCTATAAGAAAGTTTACAGTCACCTTTTTCATCTCTCAGATACTTGGATACTATTTGTTTACCTAATTTAACTGTAACAGAAACAACGGAAAACATTTCTGTGTTATATGTACTAGAATGAGTAAGAATTTTAAGGAAAGTATATAAACAGAGATCATAAATAAAATCAAAACCTATTTTATTAAAAATTGTATTAATACAAGGATAATCTTTATCATCAGCTAGCAATAATTTATCAATATACTGTTTTATTAGTTCAGATTTACTATCAAGACTAGTAGCAGACCTACCTCCTAAGAAATTACTATACACTTCGTGTATTATAGAGTTTGGTTTATAATTACACTTAAAATCAAGCATAAAATTTTCTATAGATAGCTGTATTTCTTCATTAGATACAGACCCTGTTTTGTCAATAAATAAAGATATCTCATTAAACATACTATTGTACTCATTTCCTATACCCT
This sequence comes from Pseudocercospora musae, assembly GCA_001578225.1. Taxonomy (NCBI): domain Eukaryota; kingdom Fungi; phylum Ascomycota; class Dothideomycetes; order Mycosphaerellales; family Mycosphaerellaceae; genus Pseudocercospora; species Pseudocercospora musae. Next base: position 16,084 of record LFZO01000638.1, read on the forward strand.
TACTAACAGTTGTAGAATAGTGACGCTTACCACTTGGAAAATCATGTTTTTTATTTCCGTTAGAAGAATTTTTATATCTAGGTTCTGAATAAATATTATCAAATCCTAAGCCAGACAAAGTATATCTAGTAATAATTATAATAACAACAGGATTACACTCTGATATATATTCTTCATCACTAAAGCTACTTGAATATAATTTATTAGTAATGTAAGAAATAAGGATTGTAAGAGAACTTTTATGAATTGCAGTAACTTTACATAACAGACAAGAATCGTGAATAAAGTAAATATAAAGAGGTAACTGATGTGGATTGTTATCAAGAAGTTTATATACTCAACTATCCTCAACTTTTGATAAGTCTTCCAGTAAAGAACCTAAGGGACACTCAGAAACAAAACCTTTAGCAGGAGTAGCTAGTGACATATATTTATAACCATAAGAAAACCCCTGGAGTTGTGACCACTCATAATAACATAACATTGATATCTCTTTAGGGGAGAGTAAGTACTATAATTTGTATAAAAAATGAATTATATTTAAACGTAGAATGAGAACGTTTGTCTGTACACCACTAATTTTTAGTGTTCCTGGAGATTTTGGTTTCGGTATCTTTATAAAATTTGAATATATGAAAACATTACAAAAAAATTTAATTTCTACAAAATTATCTTCAATCACTAGCAGATCATTTTCTAGTCGTATTGTTGAGGTTGGTTCTACAAAAGAATTTTACTTACCTCTCCATAAGTTTATTCTAGCTAAAAAGGGTTTCCTTTTAAAAAAAAAAGGTACTATCTTCTTCTATGGTTGACAATGAAGCTCTTTACGAGATCACTTTTATTGATCCCTCTAAGTATTATATGACTACTTCCTTTGTTTTAAAGCGTAGTGCTTTTAGTTACAAAGGTTATAGAGCTATGGTATCTAGCATCTTACATAATATTTATGAAGATAGTATATGTGATATTGAATCTAGAGAAATTACTCTCGTTGTACAGGATTACGTTCAGCCTGTTGAACACGGATCAATTTTCACCCCACCTAGTTTAGATAATAATACATCTTCTACTTTAGATAATAATGAATCTTCTAGTTCAGATACATCTTTAGATACATCTTCTACTTTAGATAATAATGAATCTTCTAGTTCAGATACATCTTTAGATACATCTTCTGATGATAATAATTCTTGTTTAAATAACGAAACTTCAAGTTTAAAAAAGAGAGATATCCGGAGACCTAATGAATGAAACTATCTACATATGAATAGAACTAAGAGAGATTTGAAAGGTTCTTTCTTAAGAGCTAGTCAAAGTAAGCTTGATAATATTAAAAATATTAAAGATATAGCCGCTGCCATTGTTATTGATAATAAGCCTCACTTCAATAAATCCGTTGACAATTGCGTGAGAAACAGATTAGCTAAAGTTTACAAAAGAAAATTATTTAGAGGTTCTTATAGAAAGTTCTCTACTTCTAGTAGAGTTTATACTAATAATTCTGTTGCTCTATTAAATAGTAATTTTGAACTTATTAAGTCTGCTGATAATTCTATAACTATTACTAATAGAGATCTAGTTAATAATACTCTAAATGTATTAACTAGCTTTAATTTAGGTAGTAATGTAGTGGAACATTATAGGTTTGTGATCTATTTATCGGAATCTTATCACGAATTGTGTAGCTTCATAGTTAAGAGTAACATACCGTCTCTGTCTAATTGTCATACCATGTGGTAAAGTTCATACAATGGGTAGTTCTAATAGATTTAACATGTTAGCTACATTCTTAAGATAGATAGTTAATTTCTTAATTTTATCATAATCTTTTATAACTATTTGTTTTATATCAGCAACCAGTCTAAACATATCCAGAATATTAATCTTATTATCTGTTACATTATCTGAACTAGAATATCAGTCCTCTTCCGGGTTTAAATCACTAGGATCTACCTTATGTAGACTAGTTTTAACATAATCAACCATAGACTTAGAACTAGCATTATAAGTAAGGGTCATGATGGCCTTTTTAACATGACTCCTCTCTAAATTAAAAGCTGCTAATCTTTTATAAGAAAGATAGTCTTTCTCTTCCTCATCATTTCTTTCATTTATTGCAGATAATATTTCAAACTTATATTCAATTAGTTTGCATAATTTATATAATAAGAAACTATAGAAATCCTTGGGCTTACTATCATTACTGTCTACATTTAGATTTAATACATTGAATAACATTTTTTCATCACTTAGTAATGCCATGTGTTGAAACCCATTACATGTAGCATCTAGTTGTATAGGTAAATATGTGTAGAAATACATAGCATTTTCATCATTAATAAAGTTCATATAACGTTTGTACTCCATACAGAAAGATGTAAATAGAAACTTATCTTTAGCTTCATTGATCAAGTTACTTTCTTTGAAATTAATTATTTTTAACTCATTTTTTTTAATTCAATTAAGTTTGTCTTTCTCACTATCCTTAGATAGACCATAACAGCTAGCACCATACAATTTAAGATTCTCTGCACACTCAAGGTATCCTTTATGTATAACACCGGGTTTGCTAAATAGTAACAGAGCTTTACTAAGTTCATTACCTTGGTAATTAAAATAGTTAGGCATACAGTATAATCTACCACGCTGATCTAATCTAACAGGAAAATAAATTTCTTTAAATCTATTAAAATAAGTAGCTATTTGAATGATAATATTTTCTAACACTAGTTTACTCTTGTATGATTCATATAAACCTTTTTGATATTTACTATTAGAAGTAGGTTTTAGTTTTTCCAATTCCCTATCACTAGCTAGAAAGTTAAATTTATCATCATAAACCTGTATGAATTCTAACAACTCAGTATTTACTTTAAAAGGTGTTCGACTGATATCATTAACTACTTTATATACCGTATTACTATTTACTATAGACTTTAAGGCATAACAATTTTTATCTATTATAACATCCTCAGAATAGTTAACATCGTTAAGTAAGTAACCACCTTTATTCTTTGAAGTGTATAATGAGGGCTTATAAACCATTGGTAGTTTATTAGGTAAGTTTACTATATTATCGTGTTTATTTTTTATAATATTATCATCTTTAGGTATAACTATTCATTGGTCATTATCCTTAGATTTCTTTACTAGTTTTCTTTGAATTAACTTAGCATTTTCTAAAAATTGAATAAATATAGAACCTACGTAAACAACAAATGTATCATCCTTAATCTTATCATATAATTCACTGTTTTCCGAACTCCATTCATCAAGTCAAGCACTAAAAGATAATGTCTTATTAACCTCATCACTATTTTTCACACGATATAAATACAGTTCACACAAACGTTTTCCTATAGTTTTACATATTTTTATTAAATATGTATTACTAACATCATCAGTGCTGTAGTGTGATACTATATTAACAAATGTAGATAGACTAATATTAACTAGATATTGAGGTTTTAAACCAGCTAGTATAGTACTACAAAACATTTCTTCTGCTTTCTTTAACTTTTTATACTGATAGTAATCAAGTAAGTTATTAGCATCTTTTTTTATATTAGTCATATTATCTAACATTAATCTCTTCATTTCGGGGGTTAAAATATCCATATTTAATCCTTTAATGTAAGATTCATTATCTAAAGTCTGATAGCTGTTTCATAAAAGATTCTCTATATCAAGTTGAGTATCTTTAAGAGATGCTTTACTATCTTCTTTTCTTATAAGAGACTCAATTATATGAGATAAAATAGAAGATCTTTTATTTAAAACATCAGCTCTACATATATTAGTAGCTCTTATAGCATGATTATCACTTAAGTAATCATCACAGGTGTATTGACATATATATATAACAGATATTTCGGATAAATCCGATACACCTGTCTTGTTGAATTCAGATAAAAGCAACTCTTCAAAATCGGTATAGGATATAGTACTTTCAACTATTAAGCTAACCAATTCAAAATCGTGTGCATATATAACAAACCTATGATGTAAGCTAGAACTACTGGCTAAATCAAAGACAGATAATGACCTTCTAGGCTCTTTAACTAGATCTAAATTAGTAGTTACTATATTTTTTACAGAAGATCTTAGCTTATCATCTATATAAGTATAAACTCTAGTAGAAGTAGAAAATTTTCTAGAAGAACCTCTATATAATTGTCTTTTATAAAGTTTAGAATTCTTATTTCTAATCTGATTATCAATCAATTTAATAAAATCATGTTTAACCTCTGTAGACTTATTAGCAGATATATTACTAATGTTATCAGCCTTACTTTTACTAGCTCTTGAGAAAGAACCTTTAAGATCTGTCTTAATTCTAGAATTATATTCATCATATCATTCACCTAATCTCCTAATATCTCTTTTCTTAGGTTTACTTTCTGAACTAGGAGTATCTTTTTGTGAGTTGGAAGAGGTAACAGAAGTATTAGAAGGTAAAACAACCAATTTAGCTGACTCAGGATATTCCTCTAAAAGTAGAGTAATTCCTCTATCAATTACAGTATCACCTTCATAAATACTATTTTTGATAGAAGATATAATAGCTTTATAAGCATCAAAATTAAAAGCACTAGCTTTAAAAACAAAAGAAGTAGTCATATAATATTTAGTGTCATCTTTAAAAGTAATATTATACGTACATTCATTATCCTTCATAGAGGAAGAAATTACCTTATAGGTACCTTTTTTACCTAGGAGAAACTTATTAAGACTCATATTAAACTCTTTTACATTACCACCCTCAATAATACTAGAATACCATCTTACACCTCCCTTATTAGGAAGTGAAATAAAATTATTGTTGTATAAATTTTTCATAATATTTAGATTCTATAAAATTCGCGAGACAAAACATCTTGAGGAACACTAGTTGTAATTAGTGCTGTACAGACAAACGATCAAACGTTTAAATATAACTTATAAATAAGTAAAAGTACTTATAAATAAGTTAAAGTACTTACTCCTCCCTAAAGAGATATCAATGTTATGTTATTACAGGTGGTCACAACTCCAGGGGTTTTCCTAAATCAAAGTATATTATGTACCAATAACTGAGAAGTATACCCTACAGAAACGGATGACATTAGGAAAAGGAAAAGGAAAAGGAAAAGGAAAAGGAAAAGGAAAAGGAAAAGGAAAAGGAAAAGGAAAAGGAAAAGGAAAAGGAAAAGGAAAAGGAAAAGGAAAAGGAAAAGGAAAAGGAAAAATAGAGCTTACGTATTATTCCCGTAACCATAATATAGTTTCCCCTATTATTATATACTTGATAATAGATTAATACCTTAAAATTAATACCTTAAAATTAATACCTTAATACCTTAAAATTAATACATTAAAATTAAGATAAAGAAACTAACCTGATTACTTGATATAGATAAATCAGGGAAGCATGATTCCATTAAAAACTTTTAATAAAACTAATTAGTGGTTATAAATTAATGTTATAAATTAATGTTATATATTTATATAATAAAATATTGGTGCAAATTGATTTTTATAATACATAGGAAAACAATGTCAATATTTTTAGTATTATTATTCTCAAATATTGCAATTATAAGACGTGACAAATGGATGTAATTTTCTATAATATTAACAATTAGTTTAATATTAATAGTAAATCATAGTATAAAGATCTTTTTTACAATAAACCATGTGTTCCTTAATTGAAAAATATAAAATATTTTATTTATAATGGGCAGGTTTTTTTCTCGGAGGTAAAATACTTTCAAAAAAAATATAAAATAATAAAATATCCAATACTAAAAATACTGCCAATAACAATGTTTCTAATAGTAATATTATTATAACATTAGATTTTACATTCTCTGATATTGAGTCTCAGTTACTTAATAAAGATATAGGCATAATAATTGTAGTTAAAAGTACAAAGTATATGCTTATACCGTCTACTCCTAAGTAAAAATCAAAGCTGCTTATTTTATGTTATTATTGCACAAATTGAAATTGATTGCTACTAAAATTAAATAACATTAAAATAATTAGAGATACAAAAAAAATTTACTATTGAGGTAGATAAACCTATCATTTTAATTTGATTTAAAGTTGACAATGAGTAGCCTTTTGTTTTATTAAGGTATGAAACACTACTAATCATAAATATACCTAGTAAAGGTATTAATAATAAAAGAATAAGTAACATGATTATTTATAAAAAAAAGACTTAGTTTACTTTTAATATTAAATAAATATTAAATAGCAATATAAAAAAAAAATTCTTTTATATTATATCGTTACATTTAAATATTATAATTAACTTTATTATTGTTATATGGATAGCTTATATAACTATGAAAATAAATAATTGAAAATGATAATATTAATTATAGTTTATAAAGATATTACAACAATATATCATTTTATAAAAATTATTTTTTTTTTATAATAATATAAATTATTTTTTTTTTTTTAATTAATTAATATAATTAAATAATAAACCCGTAGTAAAAACGAAATTTATAAATAATAAATAATATAATAATATCCTGGTTATAATATATCTTATTGTAATATCTTCAGACCTAATATTGCTTCTATAAATATTAGGATGTAAAATTATAACAAATAATGCACTTAAGATTATTATAATAATAGTAACTAGGCTAGTACTGTGGTTAGAATATATCTCAAACAAGCTGTTCGTGGAAAAAACCCCACAAAAAAAGCTACTTATATATGCTAGAGAATAATAAATGTAACCAGCACCTAAAATTTCTAAATAAATTACAATACCTGATAAAACTAAATGTAAAACTGTAAATACGGTAGCTCCTACTAATATATGGTGATTGTATGTTATAAAATAGTCCCAACAGGCATAAGTTAGCCAACAAATTGCATTAAAAGCAAGACATTCAGATAAAGATCTGAAAATTGAGTTTATTAATAAAAATCTCAATTGTACGGGCGGTTTTGCTAAAATTAACCACAAACCAGAACCTAATAGAGTACCAAGAATACTTATTATTATCCCGAGAGGCCTATCAATTAAATCTTTGGTTAAAAACCAGGTACCATTTGTACCTCATACAGCTAAAAATATTGTTATTAAGTAAAAGAGGCCTAATATAATTTTATTTAAAAATTCATTAATTATAATATAATTATTAAATTTATATTTAAACATGAGGAAATCATAAATTGCCCCAAAAATAACGTAAAGTATGTTACATAATACAAACAACAATATATATAAACGGTATTGAGCTAATATTTCTCATCCTTCTACAGGCACAGGTAAGGTTAACATAAACATAAATATAAATAATAAAAATAAGGTAGTATGTGCAATGTCATTTAATAAAGATTTAGAAGTAAAAGAATTAAAATACTTAGCAAAATTAACTAAGGTAAAAACTATCAAAAAATGATGTATATTAAGAAAGCTAAATTTGTTTAAAAGATATGTGTAAAAATCTAAAGAATTACCAGAATGTGTAATAAACTGACTGTGCAGATTAGATTTCATATCTACAGTATTATTAATAGGTATAGATTGTGGTATCTGATAAATATATACATTGTATAAAGGTAGTAAGAGAGATACTAAAAGTAAAAGACAACTAAATTGTGTAGCCCCTAATATATCAAAATAATTATGATCAATATTCAGAGTAGTTTCATTTCCCATGAATTGTATTGGATTTGCTTTATTCATTATAATTATTTTTTATTAATATCTAAATAAATCTTTACTGTAAATTTTTAATTTTTTTCAAAAAAAAAATTAACCTAAAATAACTAAAATGGATAAAATTTTTCATATAGGTTGATTTAAACTAATCATTGTAGCCTTTAAAAAGTAAGTCGCAATTTATGTAAGTTAACATAATAATACTAGACTTAACTTTGTAAAGGTAGACTTGCAAAGGCGTGAGGTTTAGGTGGACTACATAGTGCTCACTCTAAACTAGCGTACGCCCTAGATAATAAATGTTGTAAGTAATCAGTGTAAAATTGAGGTGTTGCTCAAGGGTACCTAGCCACAGCTTTTCCTTCTAGTAATTGCATGTAAACTATATTTAAGAATAATCAAGTGGCTACTACAGAGATTATAGAACCAAAACTACTTATTAAATTTCAACCCGCAAAAGCATCCGGGTAATCACTTATTCTTCTAGGCATACCTTGTAAGCCTAAGAAATGTTGTTTTTTTTTTTATATACCAAATTAGAAAGGTACTTAATAAAATATACATTTTATTGAAAAATATAACGTAAANTTAAAAAGTAAGTCGCAATTTATGTAAGTTAACATAATAATACTAGACTTAACTTTGTAAAGGTAGACTTGCAAAGGCGTGAGGTTTAGGTGGACTACATAGTGCTCACTCTAAACTAGCGTACGCCCTAGATAATAAATGTTGTAAGTAATCAGTGTAAAATTGAGGTGTTGCTCAAGGGTACCTAGCCACAGCTTTTCCTTCTAGTAATTGCATGTAAACTATATTTAAGAATAATCAAGTGGCTACTACAGAGATTATAGAACCAAAACTACTTATTAAATTTCAACCCGCAAAAGCATCCGGGTAATCACTTATTCTTCTAGGCATACCTTGTAAGCCTAAGAAATGTTGAGGAAAGAAAGTTACATTAACTCCGATAAATAATATTCAGAAATGGACTTTTCCTAACATTCTGTTGTAATCTAAACCTAACATTTTAGGTATTCAAAAATATCATGCACTAAATAAGGCAAACACTGCACCCATACTTAGAACATAGTGGAAATGTGCTACAACGTAATAAGTATCGTGGAAAGCAATATCAAGTGACGCATTAGCTAACACTACTCCACTTAATCCACCTACAGTGAACATAAACACAAAACCTAAAGCAAATAACATCGAAGGTGTTAATACTAAACATCCACCATAACAGGTAGCTAATCAACTAAATATTTTAATTCCTGTGGGTACAGCAATTATTAAAGTAGCGGCTGTAAAATAAGCACGTGTGTCTACATCTAATCCTACACTGTACATGTGATGACTTCACACTACAAACCCTAACACACCTATAGACATCATTGCATATACCATACCTAGGTATCCAAACACACTTTTATTAGAACTAGCTGAGATAGTTGTACTAATTATACCAAACCCAGGGATTATTAAAATATAAACTTCAGGGTGTCCGAAAAATCAGAATAAGTGTTGATATAATATGGGGTCACCTCCACCTGCTACTTCAAAGAAGGATGTATTAAAGTTCCTATCGGTTAACACCATAGTAATACCACCAGCTAATACAGGTAAAGATAATAATAATAACACTGCTGTTACTATAACCGCTCAACCAAATAATGCTAATTTGTGTAATCTTATCCCTGGGCTTCTCATATTTAAAATTGTTGTAATAAAATTCATAGCACCTAATAAACTACTTATACCTGAAAGGTGTAAAGCAAATATTGCTAGGTCTACACTAGGTCCGCTGTGACTTTGTATAGCTGACAAAGGAGGGTACAATGTTCATCCTGTACCAGCACCATTTTCGATTGTACTAGCAAATATAAATAACACTAAACTGGGTGGAAGTAATCAAAAACTTATATTATTTAATCTAGGGAACGCCATATCGGGCCCTCCTACTAATAGTGGTAATAGGAAATTACCAAAACCTCCTATTAATGCAGGCATAACCATAAAGAAGATCATAAGAATTGCGTGTGCAGTGATTATACTATTATAAAGTTGATTGTCTGATATATATTGAACACCGGGGCCTGATAATTCAAGTCTAATTAACACTGAAAACGCAGTACCTAGTAATCCTGAGAATAGAGCAAAAATAAGGTATAAGGTACCTATATCTTTTGCATTACTAGATAGGAATCAACGTTCTCATCATAAACTGATATGTGGTAATTTTATTTTAATATTTTTTTGCTTCTTATTGTTAACAGAAGATGATAAAAATCTTAATAATTATATTAATAATAAGTAAATATAAATATTAGATCTAAAAAAATATATTATGCAGGCTAATTGCATAAAAAAAGGGATTTTTTTTTTATGTAAAATAAAAAAAATGTTATAATGATAGTGCCCTTAATTTTATACATTTTATAATTGTATTCGGGAGAGCGAGCTGGAAACACCTGTTACGTATTAATAGGTTACAACCCGTCTCCACCTGGATGTTTATATGTATATTATATTTGTAGCATTAGATTTTTGTGATATTCCATTAAATACAATGCTAACATAAAAAGAACTATGATTCTAATATAGGTAAACTTTTTGAAATAATGCCTCAATAATAAAAAAATATTAGACATCACAAGAAAAACACCATGATAAGTGCGAACATACTCATAATGACTGCAAAAGTAAACCTTAATATAGTGTAATAAAATTATTGTATTACTAACAAAAGCTTTATAGTTGCACTCAGGATAATAGCACCAGAAACAACTCCAATACCTACATAAGTTACCTTTAACCCTAGATACATTCACACCTTAAACCTATCCATAAGAAAAAAAAAATAAGTGGTTTAAATAGCTCACCTCTTATGTAGCTAACTTTATTACCGACAACATCTTATAATTGTAACCGTCAATATAACCTAATAGGTATAAAGCTATAATATATGCGTTTCCAGATGTACATTATCCTGTTACTATAATTTTTGCTGATTGTAACATGTTTTATAATTTTTTTTTGTAATAATACAAGTTAAATAATATACCTTTATAGATTTTGGTTTAAATTGGTAATATATAAAATGCAACAATATGATTTATGCAAAAAACATTATGTTATTTAGATTAAATTCCATTTAGTTATATATATATGTCATTGTTTGACATAACCTTTTTTTGTTATATTTATGATTAATATGGCATTCAGTGTTATCTTATCGACGTTTACCTTTTTACATATATGATAAAAAATCAAGTTAAACTGTTAAATTTATCTTTTTAAAATGCAGTATAGACAATTAAACCCATGTACACAATTATATTTAATATTTAATATTTAATTTATACCATACTAAGAATAATAACTTTTTTTTACAATAAACTTATATTGCAGGGTATTATTTCAAAACTATAGACTATACAAGGTACTGAAACTATAAATGCTATAATTATGGGAAGTAAAATTGTTCAGGAGAACGACATTAACTGATCATAACGTATTCTAGGGAAAGAAGCTCTAACTCATATAAATATGAATATCATAATAGATGATTTAGTTCCTAAGATTAAACCTGATAACATTCCTTCTAATAACGGACTATCAAACATTTCGATAGCTCCGTAACCTGTTTCATATATAACATAAGATAATATACTATAATCTAAAAGATATCCACCTAAAAATAGCATAGTATTAAGTATACAAATCAGTACAATACTTCCATACTCAGCTAAAAAAAAGAAAACAAATATAACTGCAGCGTGTTCTGTCATAAATCCACTAACCAATTCTGATTCCGCTTCAGCCAAGTCAAATGGAGCTCTATTAGTTTCTGCTACAGATCCTATAAAAAATATGATAAATATAGGGAATAAAGGCATTATAAATCATATTGCCCTTTGAGCTTCTATAGTTACAGTTAAATTTAAACTCCCTGTTAATAGCACCACAAGTAGTATAGCTGAACTTAATATAAGTTCGTAACTTATTAATTGAGCTGTACTTCTAAGTGAACCTAAAAAAGCGTACTTAGAATTTGCAGATCAACCGGCTAATAATATACCATAGGTAGCTAGTGAGGATACAGCTAGCATATAAAGTATACCTAAGTTGAAATCTCATAACGCTAAACCAGGTCCATAGGGTACTACGGCAAATCCTAGTAAAGAAAAAATTAAAGTTATTATAGGACCCAAAAAGAATAATGCTAAATTTGCTTGTGTAGGTGACACATACTCTTTTAAAATTAGTTTAAGAGCGTCTGCAAACGCCTGTAGTAAACCATAATATCCTACCACATTAGGACCCAGCCTTCTTTGCATACTTGCCATTGTTTTTCTTTCGGCTACTGTTACAAATGCAACAGTTAATAATACGGGTACGGTAACTAATAAAACTTCAATAATAGAGACAATTGTGGTCATATATAACATATTTACATGTAAGTGAGATAAAACTAAAAATTATTTAAAAGATATGTGCCTAATAAAACTTAAATAGATTTTATAATGTAAAAAAAAAATCTAAACTTTTTTTTATTATTAATAAAATTATAAAAAAATGTATTTTTTTTTTTATTTTTTTTTTATTATATAATATATTATTATATTAAATGTATATAAAATTATTGTTATAACAATAGCTCCTACCATAGCTAATAAAAAGATTATAGATGTTAATATTAATTATAAAGGGTATGCAATATATAAAATATTAGCTATGCTTATTATATGAGAAGTTTCTGCTAACACCTCGTCTCATAAATTAGAAGCAACCTAGGATAAATTTTAACTGTATAAAGACCGATCAGAAAGGAATATTTTATACTCTAGCTATTTCTTATGGCTCTTATTATACGGCTTCCCCTGCTCTTATGATCTTCAACAGAACTCCATAACGTAGCGTGAGCAAACCTGGAACGCATACTCCTTCCAAAAGAAAAGGTAGAATCTTTTTCTGGGGGAAATAATTCTAATAATCTTTGTCCCTCAGGAGAGTCTTTAGTTATCCCTAAATCGGATAAAGTTAAAGATACCACTCCTGTAAGCCTAGGCGGTTTAACTTGGGCTAGTAACCTGCACCTATTTTCAAGGCTATTGGCAAAAGCCTGATTGGAGCTCAAATCAATAGCAGGCAAATGTTGCAAATTAGTAGGCCCACTACTTTGATTGCTATTTGAGTTTACATTATTTTCTGAAGCTTCACCACTAGAACCACTTGAAGGACTACCAGGGTTAAGCATCTCACTTATTTTCATACTGGATGTAGTAGAACCTATATACGCTGGTTCTAAAAAATAATCTAAATTTAAATGTCTAATATTTATAAATAAATTATTTAACATAATTGATAGTTCATAAATAGCACTTGCTGCTACTAGAGCTAATAGAGCTGAAGTTAAAAATATAAAAAAACAAGACACTAATTCTATTTTACTACTAGTTAAGCAAGATAATAAAACGTAAACAACAGTTGCTTGAATAGCTATAATCAACGGTAAATAGTGGTATAATCCATACTGAATAAGTAATAGTTTTAAAGGTAGTAATATTACTCCAGTATATATACTGATATTCAATTTTAATATAAATTGCATTTTTAATTAAATTATAAATTTTCTCGTAAAAAAAACTTTAATATAAAGATTTTTTTTAATCGGGTATAAGTACACAAGAGAGAAAGTATACTAATATATATATATAATAAAAAAATTTTTTTTTATTAAAAAAAAACCTTATCCTTGCTGTAAATTGCCCCATGACATAATTATGCCCCATGACACTCTGGTGTCAAATGACACTTTTGTGTACCCCCTGATACTATTGTATCCCCCAATAACAGCCATTATCTGCTTAATATTTTATAACCTTGATCATGGTAAGATCACTAGGCTTCGGGTCTAATACTAGATACTTATTCATTATTTAATAATTGGTTTATCTGGGATAAGATTTTTCTTAAAAAGAAAAAAGTAATCTCGCATCTAATATTAACTTGCTGACCCATTATGCAAAAGGTACGCTCTCGTTCATTTTTTAATTTAAATTTGAGCTGCTTATAAAACTACTATTTCAGATATTTCCTTTAAGGTACGAATGTTCTGTTGCTTATCATGTATGCTATATCATTATTTAGTCTTAGAGAAAGGTTTCCCTATATTCAAACAGATTATTTCCATTTTACTTTAAAGACTTTTATCTTTAATTTTAGAGGTGAAGAATAATCTCATTTGATTTTTTTTCCAGAAGTTAATAAGGTATTTCAATTAACTTCGTTAAAAAGTTGGATTTATCCTAGATTTACAGTTGTTAAAATAAATTAACAATGTTTTTATAAACTTGTGTTCATATATAATTTTTCTTTATGATACATAGCAATTCATCCATAATAGTTTCTTTATATACTTCATATCGTTTTTTTTTATAGTAAAATCGATAAAATTTTACATTACATATATATTAATAAATCTATTTAGTTGATTATTTATTTAATTAGGAATAAGCTATTAATATAATATTGTTATCTTTTTCTTTTGTATTTAATCAGGTTATACTTTAATTAAATATAAGGAGTCGGTGGCCATAAATGTATAACTAACTAAACAATACATTTACTATTAATTAAGGGTATACTAATAGTTAAAAAACAATATTCTATATTTTATTAATTAAACTATGTAAAATTTACTATCAATTACTATTTAAATTAATAGTTCTTTGTTAACATTGTGTACTACCTAATTAAATAATTAATATCATTCACTATATAATTACTGTTAATTTTTTATATTATAATATATAATGTATGATATATATATTATATATTATAATATAATGTGATCTACTACCCAGAAGTAGTGCATAAAAAAAAATAATTAAGATACAAAACCTAAGTTAATTAGATTTAAGGTAATAAAAAGCATTGTATACATATATGTATAAAGAAAAACCCATTGTAATTAAGATAATAAAAGCATTTAAATTTTAAATACTATATTGTAAAATATAAAATATGTAGGATTGTATTGATTCAGTAGAGTTTATGCTTAAAGCAAGTAATATAAATCCTACATGACTGATCGTACTGTAAGCAAATAATCTTTTAATTCTAAACTGTGTAAGGCCTAAAACGGAACCTACTATTAAAGAAAGCAAACTACTTAAAATAAATATATTTTTTATATTAAAAGAAGAAAAAGCATAATCAGTAAAATGTACCACTTCTAGGAAAAAAGCAAATATAGATATTTTTGCCACGATTGCCACGTAGGTTGTAACTATAGTAGGTATTCCATCGTACACATCCGGAGATCAAAAATGAAAAGGTGCGGCACTCACTTTAAATAAGAATCCAATAAACATTATAATTAAGGCCGTATTAAAATAATAGGGTTGGTACATAATCATAACAGGAAGATTTTCTATTTCACTTATGTTAGTTATAACGTAAATATTGTCTAAGTTCGTAGTACCTGAATTTATATATAATAGAGCTGAGCCTAATAAAATAAAACATGATGATAATCCTCCCAATAGAAAATATGTTAAACCACTAGAAGTGCTTGATTCGNTATTTTTGCCACGATTGCCACGTAGGTTGTAACTATAGTAGGTATTCCATCGTACACATCCGGAGATCAAAAATGAAAAGGTGCGGCACTCACTTTAAATAAGAATCCAATAAACATTATAATTAAGGCCGTATTAAAATAATAGGGTTGGTACATAATCATAACAGGAAGATTTTCTATTTCACTTATGTTAGTTATAACGTAAATATTGTCTAAGTTCGTAGTACCTGAATTTATATATAATAGAGCTGAGCCTAATAAAATAAAACATGATGATAATCCTCCCAATAGAAAATATGTTAAACCACTAGAAGTGCTTGATTCGTAATCTCTGTATAAAGTAGATAATATGTACAAACCATAACTTTGTAATTCTATAGCTAAAAACACAGATATTAAATCAGCCGAACTTTTTTTTTTTATAAAAATATAGCTTTGCATAAAATAAACTACGAATGAGAATAGGGTAATCGCTAAACTTACTGCTAGATAGGCATTTACGTAAAAGTAAGCTTTATTTGGTTTATTAATTTTTATTATTGTAATCTTTGGCAAACTCTTGTAGAAAATTTATAACATCTGCTGCGTCTTCCTTATCACGTATTTCTTCTAAACCATTCTTATTCTTTCAGTATTTTTCACGTGAATTCGCTTTACATCTTTCTCTATATAACTTCCCTTTCTCAGTAGATAGAAATTTCTTTCGCGCTGCGGCCTTTACGGATTTACCTTTCTCGCTTTGCCTATATTTTTTGCTACTGGCTTTTCCCTTATCACTTTGATTGTACGCTGCGATTGTGGCCTTACGATTACTACTTTTCCCTTCTTCATCGTTTTTTTTTTTCTTTTCGTCGTCCTTATTAAAAATATTATCATTATTTGTATTATTGTTTTTATTATTATTGTTTTTATTATAATTGGAACTATTATTATTAGGTGTATTACCTTTACAGGTTTCTTGTCTTGTTTTTATAAAAACATTGTAAATTAATTTAAATAAACTAATCGCAATACATAATAATAACATTAATAATGTTATAATGAATATAAGTGAGAAAATTAAAATTAATTTTTTATGTAATTTGTTATTGTACTTATGCAAATATGTATCTATAAATAATAAATATATTAAGGCTAATAAAGATAATGTAAAGATTATAAATAGGGCGGTTATTCAAAAAGAATTTATTAATATAACATACAGCAAAATAAACACGTAAACTATACAAAAATAATATCTTACATTTTTATGCAGATAATTAAAGACTGTAAATAGACATATATACCTGTAATAAAGATTCCCTACATAAACCAGATAGGTCTTAATAAAATTAAAATAAAACCCATACAAAAATGTTGACGGTGTGCAGTCAAAAAAAAAAAAAGTGCTTAAATGTAAGTCATTATTCATAGTTTTTAATAAAATACTTATTACACTTCTATATAATAATATTGATTTATCACGCCTCATAGGAACAGCATTTGAAAATAATAATAATAATTCTAATATATTTCTTAACATTGTTTTGCTATATGAAAATTAATCATCTCTTTTTTAATAAAATCGAATAAATTTTACATTACATATATATTAATAAATCTATTTAGTTGATTATTTATTTACTTAGCAATAAGCTATTAATATAATATCGTTATCTTTTTCTTATTAGCAGTAAATTATTACTTTAAACGTTAAAATTAACCATAAGTAAATATATATCATTATAATTATAAGAAGTACCGACTAAACAATACAAACCCGATAATAACATAACTTTCTTACCAAGCATACATCTAGAATATACTACAATGATAATATAAACTAGCTAAGGTTAAGATATAAATAATAGAATATGAATAATAAATAAAAAAAAAATTATTACAAAAAAAAATATATAAAGGTAAGATTTACTAATTATAGGACAGTAATTCCTATTCCAAGTAAGATGATGAGCCTGATTCACCTTTTCTTAGTAAATTTTTTGCCATCTCTAGTATTAAAAGCTCTCTAGGCTCTTCTTCCTCAGTTTTTTCAGTAAACTATTTATATGCATGTAATATGGAAGATTTAGTTAATTGTCTTATAAGAGCGTTACGTTCACTAATTTTTCACTCCAGGTTAAATATACGTTTCTCTAGACATTTTTCTAAATCAGTAGTATCATGACCCTTATCAGTAGCATATAAAAGGTAACCCCTCGCTTGATCAACGAGATTAGCCATATATCGTATAGTATCAAACTGAACATTAATCAATTCAATTTGTGTCCTATAGTTAAAACCTAAAAATGACCAATAAGGTTTAGGCATGGTATTGCTCTGAATATTAATTTTATGCATAACACCTAGTTCTGATTTTGCATTACCGCTGGCTAAATTAACAGCACTTGGAGTTTGATTATTAATTTAACAGATAAAATCTATACTGCAAGGGCATATAAATGAATAAAATATCAGTCAAAAAGGTTACTAAATGAAAAAGCCAACTTAAATTAGCATTATAAAATTATAAACCTAAATGACGTCTAACTAGAAATTTTGTTGTATAAAGTACACTAAGTAAGATAATCAATAAAAAATTATTATTTAGTGTATTTGTATATGGAATTACTATGTATGTTATGGCACTAACCAGTATATATAAGGCATACGATGTAATAACACCTGTATCCAGCTTACTTATATCCTTACTTAATGATAGTAACGCTTTTTCTAATCCGTATGGACCTACTAATTCAATAGAACCTTTATCAATAATTTTAGTTGTTTGTCCTCCTAGTTTTAATATACTATTTGTCACGTATTTGTTATAGAACATTTCAATAAGGGAACGCTGGTTAAAAAAACTAAAAATATTGTAACCCAATCTAGATAATTTAAAATTTGTTAATAGTTTTGGAACAAATTCTGAAAATATAATTGATAAAATACTTAATGATAAAGTAAATATTAGAGGTAAAATTTTAAATACAGTAGGTACAGCGAATTCAGTTTCTAACATTATTTCATGAGAAGGATGGGTAAACAAACTATTGTCATGAAAAAAGTTACATCCTAATCCTATAAATATGTCTTTAGTCACATAACCGAAAAAAATAGAAAAAATGGCTAATATAACTAAAGGAATACTCATAAAAATACCTCCTTCGTGAGCATGTTTGTAGTTTACAAGAGGTCCATTAGGATTAGTTAAAAAAGTTAGATATAATACTTTTACAGAATAAAGTGTAGTAAACATTGCACCTATTGTTGATATAAAATATACTACGGTGCTAGAAAAATAGAACTGACCGTATGCTGATTCAAGTATAAAATCTTTAGAATAGAAGCCAGTCATAAAGGGTAATGCTACTAGACTTAACGAGGCTATTAACATAACTGAATATGTTAAAGGTAAAAATGCTTTTAATCCCCCATATTTTCTAAAATCTTGATTGTCTGATACAGCGTGAATAACAGCCCCTGCTCCTAAAAATAATAGTCCTTTATAAAAAGCATGATTAACTAAGTGAAATAAAGCCAAATTATAAGATGATAATCCTATTGCTATAACCATCATACCTAATTGACTCATAGTTGAATAAGCTATAACTTTTTTAATATCTTGCTGGAATAAACCTATAAGAGAACTAAATACTGTAGTTATAGCACCTATTCATAGAGACAATAGTAAAACTGTATTACTGTATTCTATTAGAGGTGAAGTACGCATTAATAAGTATACTCCCGCTGTAACCATAGTGGCTGCATGTATTAAAGCAGAAACAGGTGTTGGTCCTTCCATAGCCATAGGTAATCAAACATGAAGACCTATTTGTGAACTTTTTGCCATCGCACCTATTAATAAGCATATACCTATTAAAGTTATTACACTATTTGACATTAAAGGTGCTAAAGAAAATACTGTAGAGTAATCTACGTTACCAAAGGATCATAAAATGGCAAACATACCGATTGTTAAAAAACAATCTCCAACTCTATTAGTTAAAAACGCGGATAAAGAACTTTGGTTTGCAGGTATTCTAGTATATCAAAAACTTACTAGTAAATAAGAACAAACACCTACCCCTTCTCATCCTACAAACATAAGTAGAAAGTTATTTGAGGTAACAAGTATAATCATCATAAAAGTAAATAAACTTAAATAACTAAAAAATCTCTGATTGTGAGGATCATGACTCATATATCCTATTGAATATATGTGTACTAGAGAAGAAACAACCAGAACAGGTATCAACATTGACACTGTTAAAGAATCAAAATTGAAACCTCATAACACATTAAGAGATTCTGAGTCTATTCATTTAAATAGACTTACATCTACTGATATGTTATTTACACCTACTTCTAAAAAACTAAATATAGAGAGTATAGTTGTAAGTATAACACAAGTACATGTAATTAAATGAGACCCTTTTACACCTACTTTTCTACCAAAAAACCCGGATATAATTGAGCCTAATAAAGGCAATATTATTAAAACTAAGTACATTATTTAAATTCTATGGCTACACTTCCTCTTAATCTGTAAAATGCAACTAATATACCTAATCCTATTGCAGACTCTGCACCTGCAATAGCAATTATATATATAGAATAAATTTGACCTAATATATCATCAAAATTTAATGATGTAACTAGTATTAAAAATGTTATTGCTAATAACATTATTTCAATTGAAATAAGCATTAGAATAATATTTTTTCTATTTAAAACAAAGCCAAATATACCTATGAGAAATAGTGTCAATGATAAATTCATCTTTTTTTTTTATAATAAAGTACTTATATTTTAAGTGCGAATATATAATTATGAAAAGAGATGAGAAAATTCTTCTATATGTAAATTATATAAGAGGAGTTATCGGATTTAACGTGAATTTTTAAATTGATTTTCAATCGATAAATTATTCCTATTTTTTATAGGAATAAAAAAAAAAGTCGTTATCTACCTATTATGGTAATTTGTATAAGCTTGAGCGCTAAAGCCAAGTAATTTAAATAATCGTACTCTTACCATGGTAATTAATATTATGCAAGGCATGGTTACAAAAGTATAAAGATAAAATACGAAATAAACCTACCATGTTTTTAAGCCAACTATGTAAAACATAAATTTAAAGTTAGAATTAAGTGGTAATTTATTTTACTACTTATAGCATTAAGAGGGGCGCTTAAGGCTATAAGTGGTAATTTATTTTACTACTTATAGCATTAAGAGGGGCGCTTAAGGCTAATTTAATAGTTAATAAAAGTATACTTTGTTGACTAAAAAAAATATGGCAATTTAAAAATAATAAATAGTTATACATTGCGATATTATAATAATAATGACCTTTGTGTAGTCTAGAAAACCGTTACCAGAAAATAAAAAAAATTATTGTACTCTTTTATAGCCCTTAATGTAGATCTAAGCCATCTTTAATGTAAGAACAGGATAATACTACAAACACTTGAGCTTGTATAAAGGCGATACCTAATTCTAATCCAGAAAAGGCTATAATAAATGCCAGAGGAAACAAAGATAAAAAGAAAAATATCAAACCAGATGTCATTATATTATAGGTGAACCCGCTAAGTATGTTAAGTAACATGTGTCCTGAAAGAATGTTAGCTGCTAATCTTAGACCTAATGATACATTTCTTGCAAGATATGATATAAATTCTATTAATACTAGTAAAGGCAACAGAGGCAATGGACACCCCGCCGGTACAAATAAAGAAAAGAATTTTAAACCATGTTTACTAAAACCTAGTAAAGTTGCACCTAAAACCACAGTAAAACTTAAAGAAAAAGTTAATATAAAATGACTTGTAGTTGCAAAACTGTAAGGAACCATTCCTATTAGATTATTAAGTAATATGAATATAAACAAAACATAAATGAAAGGAAAGTAAACTTGACCGTTTTTCTCATTTATTTGCCCCACAACTATACTGTGTACTGTTGAGTATAAACATTCTTTGCTTATAGAGATTGTATTTGGTAATAATCTATTATTATTTGTAGATAATAAACTTATTATAAAAATTAAATAACCTGCTATTGTCAAGTAAAGACCAATATTTGTTAAAGAAAAGGATAAATTTCCTAGTATCGCTGCATCTACATTCAATAAATTTCTTACTTCAAATTGGTCCAATGGACTACATGCATTTAACAAACTATTCATATAGAGTAGTTATTATTATATATATATTAATAATAATTATTAATTTTATTGTCATGTAAATTACAATTTACTTATAAATACACGTGTTGCAAATAAACGAAGAAATCTAGGTAAAATATACTTAGAGAAAACGTATATTAATACCACGAAAATAATGAATGAAAATATTACTTGATTAAAAAAAAAAAAAGGAACTAATTGGGGCATTAGAACATTATGATGATTATGCTACTTATTAAATGTAGAAGATCTTATAGCAGAAACCTACTATAAAAGTATTTTATGAAAGATATATTAATATAAATAATTATCATCTCTAAATTAGAGAGGTAACTCTAAGGTTGGATATATAAGCCAATGATTCTTAAAAAACGAGTTTTTTAAAAGTCAGTATAAGTTGCAATAAAAAAAAAATTATAGGGATATTTAATTAAAAATTTTTTCATCTAATAGTTCACTTACATCTTTTTCAAGATGTATAGCAAATCTACCTAGTAAGTTATTTAATAAGCTTTTACTTATATTTCTCTTAATAGAATCAGAAGGGTCAACTTTTTTAGTATTAATATCTTTTATATATTTTTCAAAAACTTTACTTTCTCTGTTAAAGTCATACCCTTTTATAACAGTAATTTTATAACCATGTTCTCTAGCAAATTTAATCTCTTCTGAGAAGTATCAACCACTTCATTTTCCAAGTGGAAGAATTAGTGCTTTTGATATATCACTACGTCATATTAATAAACCTAGATATTCTTGTTTTACATTAGTAGCATGAATTACACAATAAAAACCCCAAAAGATATATCTTTAATGTTTGTAATTAAAAAATTTTTAGCTGATAAACCTGGTATATCATTTAATGAAGCATAAGGATATAAACTATTAATATCATAATATAACAGATTTTTTCCTAAAGGCTTATAGACTTCTGTAATCCATCCATAATATCCTTGTTTTAGTTAAGAGTAAATACTCTTTTTATTAATAACAGGTATATTATTTTTATAGTACTTAGCTAAAAATAATTTAAGAGCTAAACCTGATACTGTGTACGATTTAGTCATATCAATATCATAATCTAAAAAGAGTTTTTTATTCGCTTTATTTAAAACTTCGTAAAGTGTTTCCAAATCTAATTTAAGCTACCTTAAAGTTTCTTCCTTAAAAGATCAGTTTTCTAAATACAATTTATCATATTCAACTTGAGATATTCCTTCATAATAAGATTTAATAGGTGTACTACCTACATAAAACAAATTATTTTCTGTACTAAACTTATATGGAAAATAAGATTTATTGAAGTTAAAATCATAAGATTTAGCTAGCTCTCTTAAACTGGGATTTAAAATAGCATAACTATCTTTAATACTCAATTTACCACCTCCTTTACTAATTGTAATAGCTAATATCACATTATCTCTAAACTTAAATGACAGTTAATATTTATCAATATGACTTTAATTATAATCTACCTACACTTTTATTAAAAATACAACATCAAATCCTCCTAAATTATGACAATAAAAAGTAGTTTTACTATATTTACTTCTTAGTAGTTCGTCTATCAATTTAAGTACACACAAATGATGGTTTTTAACGTATTATAAATAATACATAGTAACTTTATTATGTAAATAAGTTCTAAATCCTCCTGCATATATTTTGTGAGTAGTATCTTTACACTCAAAAGTCTAAAAATCTACTACTCCTATATTAGGATTTTCTCTAGATAATGCTGTTTTTTTATTGTTTTTAATACATGTAAATTTTAATATTTTATAATGATTAATTGCTCTGTCACTTTTAATAATTATAACACTATCCCCATTAACACGTTTGATATCACCATTTGTAATAACACTATCTATAATATCTTGTAAAAATAATCCGAATAATGATAAACGAACTTTTATTACAGAATTACTAGTTACATAATGGACTCCAAGTATATAATCACGATTATTTAACCTGGTCTTGTAAAACTTAAAATCAGGCGATAGACTTGACAACCTTCTATCTAAAAGAAAACTATCCTTTAGAGACACCAGTTCAAGAGAAGCGTCTACATGAGTCTTGATATATTTTAGATCTACTATTTTACCATCAACAACTTCCTTAAATAGTTTCCTACCCAAGAAATCAGGATTAACTGTTTTAGGCATAATAACTTTACTAGAAAAATTAGCTTCAATAAATTTTATTATATGTGTACGATTACTAGTATAAAATTTATATTTACTTGTTAAGTTTATAGTTAAAGGAATAATAGTTAAAATAAGATGATTAATATCTGTGATTTTAAAATAATATTCCTCAAATTGTTTAAAAAGCGATTCTATTATATAATAACGATAATCTAATATAGGGTTCTATTTATATCTACCAAATACACTCTGTGAAACAGTCCAGGAAAGTCTAATGGCCATGTTTGTAGCACCACTTATTGTAAAATCCTCCTTCTGGTATCGTGTTGCGGTATGTTCATAACAAATTGGTACTCCATAAAAAGCCATACATGACCCCTGACAACGATTAAATACCCTTTGTTTCTGTAGTTTTTTCCAAACTATTGTGCAACCGACGTCTTTAGTTGTCTCAATGCCGTGAGAATAGTATCTCCAGTGCTGGACTTGAGCCCAATGAATATCTTTGGCACGAAGACTGTTGTCCCATGTTTTTTTTCCCTCCAGGTTTCCAATACAAGGTCTGGAAAATCTCCAGATTTGGAGAAGTACTGAGGAACAATGCTCCAGTCCCTTACAGTAAAAATCTGCCTGACAAAGTTGTTGACGTATCTTCCTACATAATCTTCTGTAGTTACTTCAGTCCTAGGTCCATCTCTTGATTCTACCTACAATGATATAGCTTTTCTGGCCATACCAAAGTTAATGACATCCGTGTTGGTTATTGCTGGGTAGGCTGACATGGTTTTCGGGGGATTCTATGTAGAGATTTTTTGAGACTTTGTTGAATATTGATTTGGAAGATCTTTCGATTGGTAAAAAAAGGGCGCTTAAACTGATATTACGCAAGCTTTGTGAGTGCTTTAGATCGTGAGATGATTGAGTTAAAAAGTCCAACTTAAATAATTTTTACAAAGAGTATACAATATAAATGACAAATTTTGATTTCAAAGCAGGTGATGCAAAGATGACATGATGACAATAAATCATTGCACGACAAAAATCCCTCATGAAAGCTTATCTACAGGAAACCTGTTGAGTAAGATTGATTGGACGGCAAAAATCCCTCATGCAAGCTTATCTGTAACAAGGTTGTTCAGTGAAACAGATATGGGAGAAAAGTGTCTCATGCACCGTTATCTGTAGTAAGACTGTTGATTGGGTTGATAGGGGGAAAAAAAGATAGGTATCCTAAACTGGTAGAATTTTTATACTTGTCATGAAATGGGTGTAATCCATAAAATTAAAGTATTGTCATTTATAGATTAAAGAGATAATATCATATAATTTATATTAAAAAGTATTTATTATAAACGATGTAAATAAGTTTTTCTTACAATGCTGCGCTATTTATGCTTATAGATCAAAGTTATGTGGTAAGAAGCAATATATAAGTTCAGCTAAAATTTATTAATAAGATTAATTATTTTTTATTAGCAGATAAATTAATAATATTAAAAAAAAATATGTTGTAGACTAATCGGTAAGTCATAAATTTTTGGTATTTAGCTATGAGTGTTCGAATCACTTCAACATAATAAAGGTGGATATAGTTCAATAGGTAGAGCAGCTGTATGTGGCACAGTAAGTTTCCTGTTCGAGTCAGGATATCCACCCTTTTATTAAAAAGTTACTCTAAAATTAAACTTGCTTTATTATAAACCCTACAAAGGTAGCTTTAATATTAATTTTAATAGCGTTTCCTTCATTTAAACTTTTATATTTAATGGATGAAGTAAAAGATCCTTCTTTAACAGTTTTTGTTGAAGGACATCAATGATACTGAAGTTACCAATATCCTGACTTCACCAATGATGATGATGAAGAATTATAATTTGATTCACATCTTGTACCTGATTCAGACTTAGAAGAAGGTTAATTAAGATTATTATAAGTTGATAATAGAGTGTTACTACCTGAACTAACACACGTGAGATTTATTATTACATGACGAGACGTTATACACTCTTACGCTTGCCCTTCTTTAGGTATTAAATGTGATGCATATGCTGGTAGATTAAATTAAATAAGTGTGTTAATTAATAGAGAAGGATGTTTTTTCGGTCAATGTTCTGAAATATGCGGTATACTACATAGTTCCATGCCAATAGTTATAGAATCTTTATCCTTAGAAAAATTTTTAACTTTATTACAAGAACAATAAAAAAAAACAGCATTTACACCACAGTGTAAGTAAAAAAAAAATATAAATTTATCTCTTTAACATTAAACTAGATTAATTACTTACATAATTAATTTTTTTTTTATAAAATATATTTACTATTATATGTGTTATAAAAAACGCCTAAAGTATTTACCCTTTATATAACAATAAACTTTTCAATATAAAATTGTATAAAGATATTTCATTTAAGTTGCATAGTAAAAAAATATAAGATAAAAAAATGTTACAAGCAGCAAAAATTATAGGAACAGGATTAGCTACAACAGGATTAATCGGAGCAGGTGTAGGAATAAAAGCAGTGGTTGGACCGGCAACAGCCGACAGTTTAGCCATGAACTTTATGAGTCTTGTACTGGACAATCACGAAGTTGTAGGAGTAATAGTACAAGTGGGGTATTATGGCCATTTTCTGATTAAACCGTTTATAGTATGTTTTGCTTAGCTTAAGTATAATTTATATTATAACTGTGTTTTTTAGCCTAACATTTTAAAATAGCTTTTTTTTTTAATTATATTTGTAAAAAAATTTTTTTTACATAATTACAAGAATAAAAAAAAAACAGCATTTACACATACAGTGTAAGTAAAAATAATATAAATTTATCTCTTTAACATTAAACTAGATTAATTATTTAAATAAAGTAATTTATTTTTTTTTACTGAGTTTGATGATGGCTCTGATTGAACGCTGTACAAAGGCTTGACACATGCTAATCATACATAATTTTAAAAAAAGGTTTATGTAATAATTTTCCTCTTATAAAAAAATTAGGTGGTGTAAAGGTGAGTATAATAAACTTTGTTTCGCCTTAAAGTAAGGAAAAAATTCCTTATAATTCATAAAGAAAAACTAATAGGTTTTTCACTTTAAGATTTTTAAGTATTTTTCAAGTAAGTAGTAGTTAAGGTAATTGCTTAACTAGCTGGGACTTGTAGTCAAAACTGAGAGGTTTATTGACCACATTGGGTCTGAAAAAACCCCAATATGTATAGTACAGCAGTGAGGAATCTTGGTCAATAGCCTAACGGCTGAACCAGCAATTTGGGGGAATGTAGGTATATATCTTATGATGCATATATACAAATCGACTACGTCGTATAAAGTTCTAAATAGATAATTGATTGTGACAGATTTCTATTTATGTGGCTCGACCAATTCTTGTGCCAGCAGTCGCGGCAACACAAGTGAGACTAGTGTTATTCATCTTTATTAGGTTTAAAGGGTACCTAGACGGTTTTTTTAACCTGAAAAATGTACAAAAAAACTAGAGTTTTATATGAGAGGTAAATATTAGGACTATTGGTGTAGAGATGAAATTTTTTGATACTAATTGGACGTATAATGGCGAAGGCGATCCTCTATTTATAAACTGACGTTAAGGGACGAAGGCTTGGGGAGCGAATAGGATTAGATACCCTAGTAGTCCAGGCAGAAAATTATGAATGTTATAGATTAAGTATATAATTAGTGTATAAATGAAAGTGTAAGCATTCCACCTCAAGAGTAATGTGGCAACGCAGGAACTGAAATCATTAGACCGTTTGTGAAACCAGTAGTGAAGTATGTTATTTAATTCGATGACCCTCGAAAAACCTTACCACAATTTGAATAAAACATGTCAAGATAGACGGATTTACCGTAAGGAGCATGGATTAAACGACTTATTTTATTCATAGGTTGTTTTTTCATACAAGCGTTGCACGGCTGTCTTCAGTTAATGTCGTGAGACTTTGGTTAGATTCATCAAATTAACGTAAACCCTTGCTTCATGACATATTGATCTATAAGCTAATGAATTAATTAAAGTTAATTAATTTAAATAAGCTCTTATATCATTAGTTATATATAAGATGTAATGTTATAATTAGGACAACTTTTAAAAAGGTGGTAGATTAAATTTACTATTTTTTTTTAATAGTATTAATTATTAAAGGTGGAGTAGTTAGCCGCTAGATTGGTTTTCATAACAGGGATCAAGACAAGTCATCATGACCTTAATATTGTGGGCTATAGACGTGCCACATATATCTGGACAAAGAGAGACAAAAATGCGAAAATTAGGTAATCTCTAAAACAGAATATAAAATGGATTGTTGTCTGTAACTCGACTGCATTAAACAGGAATTACTAGTAATCGTGTATCACTATATCACGGTGGATTTAATCTCACATAGGTACTAACCACTCGTCAGGCGCTGAAAGGGGTATGTGCAATAAGTTTGGTTTTCTATTAAAGTGTAAATAGGTACAGCTTTATTTACTTATAATGTTGTCAATTAAAAAACATATGAGCCAGGATTATAAGTAGGTAGTAACGCTTTTTTGGAAAATTTTCGTATGCGTGACCTTAATTGGTGTTAAGTCGAAATACGGTTCGTGTAGTGGAAATTGCACGGGTTTAATAAACATTAACAATATCTCTCAATAATAAAAAGGGAGGTCCTATTTGTTGGTATGATGGGTTGAGCTGTAAACTCAATAGCTAAGGCTGTCAAAGGTTCGATTCCTTTTCTTCCTAAAAACCTATATCGTTTACATAATATATTATTTTTTGTTATATTTAATATATATATTTACTCATTATTAATATAAATTATTAAGATTTTTCTCATCTTCTATTAACAATAAGAAGCAAAGAAATATTACAATTAAACTATCACAAATCAGTTTATGATGAAAACGTTGATTCCTATCTAGTAATGCAAAAGATATAGGTACGTTATAGCTTATTTTTGCTCTATTCTCAGGATGGCTAGCTAGTGCGTTTTAAGTGTTAATTACACTTGAATTATCATGGACAGGGGTTCAATACATAGCAGAAAAACAGCTTTATAATAGTATAATTACTGCGTATGCAATTATTATGATGTTATTTACGGTTATGACTGGCTTTATTGTTATTTTTGGTGTAATTAGTATAGATACATTAATATCTAAGTCTAGGTTAATTATGTATTTATATAATTATAGCAATAAACCTCACTCGTTTACTAGGTCTAATTTATTAGGAGACTGTTATCACGGGTTAGCCTTAGGTTTATGTAGTATATGTGTAGTATGCATTCATAATAATATTGCAGCATATTGCAGTACTTGTATGTCTATGGGGGTCACTTACACTCAATTGCGCAATGTACCTATTCTTGAGTACAATTGAGCTATGATGAGTTTTTAGTCGGCGTAAGCTGTGACTTTGGTGACCCCAATAATACACATGAATTAACTCGTACCTTGGGTGAGATAGTCTATTATTGTTCCAGATGCAACGCCGTCTGTTGTGAAAGTTGTTATGTGGATTAGTTGGAATAGTGTTAGCTAATGGGTCCCTCCATGTTGCATTTAATGATACTTTTTACGTTGTAGCACATTTTCACTATGTTCTAAGTATGGGTGCAGTGTTTACTTTATTTAGTGCATGATATTTTTTAATGCCTAATATGTTAGGTTTAGATTACAACAGAATGTTAGGAAAAGTCCATTTCTTAATATTATTTCTTGCAGTTAATGTAACTTTCTTTACTCAACATTTCTTAGCTTTACAATGTATGCCTAGAAGAATAAGTGACTACCCGGATGTTTTTGCAGGTTGAAATTTAATAAGTAGTTTTGGTTCTATAATCTCTGTAGTAGCCACTTGATTATTCTTAAATATAGTTTACATGCAATTACTAGAAGGAAAAGCTGTGGCTAGGTAGCCATGAGCAACACATCCATTTTACACTTATTACTTACAACATTTATTATCTAGGCCATACACTAGTTTAGAGTGAGCACTATGTAGTCCACCTAAACCTCATGCGTTTGCAAGTCTAGATTTACATTATAATATATATAATCAATATATATATAAAGTTGTAGGTTTATAAAACCAGTATTTTGTAAAAAAAAAATTTTTTTTTTTAGACTTATTTTATTATGGTACGTATATATATGTATATACGTATATTATACGTAGCTCATTAAACTAATTATTTTTATAATAAATAACAATACATAATTATACGTAAAAACAATATTAATTACTATTCAATGAGAATTTTAAAAAGTCACCCTTTATTTAGCCTAATTAATGGTTATTTAATTGATTCACCACAACCTTCTAATATTAGTTACCTTTGAAACTTCGGATCTTTACTAGGATTTTGTTTAGTAATACAAATCGTTACTGGGGTTACTTTAGCCATGCACTACAATCCTAGTGTATTAGAAGCATTTAATTCAGTAGAACATATAATGAGAGATGTAAATAATGGATGATTAATACGTTATTTACACTCAAATACTGCTTCTGCATTCTTCTTTTTAGTATACTTACACGTAGGAAGAGGTTTATATTATGGATCATATAAAGCACCTAGAACATTAGTATGAGTTATAGGTACTATTATATTAGTTCTAATGATGGCTACCGCCTTTTTAGGATATGTTTTACCTTATGGTCAAATGTCTTTATGAGGAGCTACAGTTATAACTAATTTAATGAGTGCTATACCCTGAGTAGGACAAGATATAGTTGAATTTATTTGAGGTGGGTTTTCTGTTAACAATGCTACATTAAATAGATTTTTTGCTTTACATTTTGTTCTTCCATTCGTATTAGCTGCATTAGCTTTAATGCATTTAATTGCATTACACGATAGTGCAGGTTCAGGTAATCCTTTAGGAGTATCAGGTAACTATGACAGACTTCCTTTTGCTCCTTATTTTATATTTAAAGATTTAATAACTATTTTCTTATTTATAGTAGTGCTATCTATATTTGTGTTTTTTATGCCTAATGTTCTAGGTGACAGTGAAAACTATGTAATGGCTAACCCTATGCAAACACCTCCAGCTATTGTGCCTGAGTGATATCTTTTACCTTTCTATGCCATATTAAGATCTATACCTAACAAATTATTAGGTGTTATTGCAATGTTTTCTGCAATTTTAATAATAATGATTATGCCATTTACAGATTTAGGTAGAAGTAGAGGATTACAATTCAGACCTTTAAGTAAAATAGCTTTTTTTGTTTTTGTAGCAAATTTCTTAGTTTTAATGCAACTAGGGGCTAAACACGTTGAGTCTCCATTTATAGAATTTGGTCAAATAAGTACAGTTTTATATTTTTCACATTTTTTAATAATAGTACCTGCAGTTAGTTTATTGGAGAATAGTTTAATAGAGTTACACCTTAATAAGTAACAAATGTTGAATTTTATCTTAAACTCTAAATATATTCCTATTAGAAGTATTTCTTATCATACAATTAGCAGTTAAACTCATCATTATCCTTACATTTTTAAACAATGTTATAATATAGAGGTTAGTTCTCTCCAATTGAGGCATTTATATGCAGCTTTATTTTCAGAGCTAGATAACGATCACGAATATTTAATATTATTAAAATGTGGAAATATTGATGATGATACTTTATATTTCAATTCTGGTTCATTTAGCTACATTTTTTTTAATTTATCTCTTATTATTTACAGTTATTAGGTTTAAAGGGTGTAATTACAATCTTTTTATTGCATGACCATAAGTATGAATAATTCGCAATAAAACCCTTTAGTTCTAAACTCGATAGTATATCGTCTAAACAACTTAAAGGTTCTTATGCAAGAGGGGTTAGAAAGAGAAAAGCAATAACTTTATATAATTAGCTTAAGGTAAAAAATAAAAAAGACCTTAGCTTAAATGAAGTATTTAAAAAGCTAAATAAAAAAGTAAAAGATAAAATTAGAAAGAAAACTCGTAGAAATTTGGCTAAAAGTTCATCTATAAATAAAAAAAAACAACATTATATTAATAGCTTATTCCTAAGTAAATAAATAATCAACTAAATAGATTTATTAATATATATGTAATGTAAAATTTTATCGATTTTACTAAAAAAAAAAACGATATGAAGTATATAAAGAAACTATTATGGATGAATTGCTATGTATCATAAAGAAAAATTATATATGAACACATTGTTTATAAAAACATTGTTAATTTATTTTAACAATTGTTAATCTAGGATAAATCCAACTTTTTAACGAAGTGAATTGAAATACCTTATTAACTTCAGGAAAAGAAATCAAATGAGATTATTCTTCACCTAAAAAATGAAAGATAAAAGTCTTTAAAGTAAAATGGAAATAATCTGTTTGAATATAGGGAAACCTTTCTCTAAGACTAAATAATGATATAGCATACATGATAAGCAACAGAGCATTAGTACCGTAAGGGAAGTATTTGAAATAGTAGCTTTATAAGCAGCTCAAATTTAAATTAAAAAATGAACGAGAGCGTACCTTTTGCATAATGGGTCAGCAAGTTAATATTAGATGCGAGATTACTTTTTTCTTTTTAAGAAAAATCTTATCCCAGATAAACCAATTATTAAATAATGAATAAGTATCTAGTATTAGACCCGAAGCCTAGTGATCTTACCATGATCAGGGTTATAAAAGCTCGAACAGGTTATCGTTGTAAAGATATCTGATGAATTGTGGTAAGTTAGTGAAAGACAAAACTGACTAGGATAGCTGGTTTTCCGCGAAACCTATATAAGTAGGTAGTTTAAAAGTTATCATTTTTTTTTTAATTACTAAAATAAGTAAGGTTTATAGTTCGCAAAAAAAAATTACAAGTAATAGAACAAGAACCAGAAATAGACCGAGAAAAATCTATTTTTAGGCTTCATAAAAAAAAATTAAAAGTAATAGAACAAGAACCAGAAATAGACCGAGAAAAATCTATTTTTAGGCTTCATAAAAAAAAATTAAAAGTAATAGAACAAGAACCAGAAATAGACCGAGAAAAATCTATTTTTAGGCTTCATAAAAAAAATTAAAAGTAATAGAACAAGAACCAGAAATAAACCGAGAAAAATCTATTTTTAGGCTTCATCACCTCTATACTTTTATATTTTTGTAACTTATGCCTTACCCTTCGAAGTTTATAAATAAAAAATGATAATTACATCGTTGCAGGTACAGAATTGTGATCTCAGACAAATGTTGATTAAAAGCATTGTTTAATAAACATGCAAAATCTGTTTGTATACATTGGGGGATCGTGAAGATTTTATCAGTGAGGATTTGCTCTCGGAAGGGCAACGATGAATATTAAACTGTCGGACATAGTACGATAAGGTTGTATGTCTAAAGGGAAACAGCCCAGAACAAGTGTTAAAGGTTCCAAAGTTATTGTTAAGTGAAATTAAGGTAGTTTTTTTCAAAAACAACTAGTAAATAGGCTTAGAAGCGGCCATTTTTTTAAGATCTCGTAACAGAGCACTGGTTTATTTAAGTTAAACGCACCGAAAATATAACGGATCTAAAACAGTATACCGAAACCTTGTACGTAATTAAAACTAAGATAATGAGTTATTTTATTGCAAAATAAAGTTATGTAAATATAAATATATATTTAGATATATATATTGTTATTGTTAAAATCATTAATAGTTATATTTATGGGGTAGCGGAACGTTGGGTTAATTCTTAGAATTTATATCCTTGATATAAATTATCTTTATGGTGAATAATAAATAATGGTAAAATCGTTAAAAACAGACTATCCCAAGTGATAATGCTGACATGAGTAACGAAAAAGGGTAACCCCCTCGCCTTAAGCTTATGGTATGAGCGATTTAAGTAACGGCCCCTAAGTTTATAAACCTTTCCTAAAGGATTAAATGATGGGTGAATCTCGCGCATATTTAACATTTATAAGTATTTAATAGAAAACTCATAAGTGTTAGTTAATTTATAAGTTTTGTATTAAAGAAAAGTGATAAATGTTCTGGAAAAATATATGCCGGTATTTTTATATATCGTATTGACCGTACCTAGACACTACCACAAGTAAGCAAGTAGAGAATACAAAGGCGTTTGAGATAACAATCATTAAGGAACTCGGCAAATTGACTCCGTAACTTCGGGATAAGGTGTGCCATTATTATTAAGTAATAAGAGGAGACATAAAATGGTGTTGTACGACTGTTTAATTAAAACAAAGCACTTTGCATAAGATAATAAATCAAAGTATTGAGTGTGATTTCTGCCCAATGTTGGCTGGTTAACGAATTTTCTTAGTCAAATAACACTAGGCTAGGTTTTGAAGGAACCCCCAATCAATGGCGGCCTTACCGATGAGGGTCCTAAGGTAGCGGAATACCCTGGCCGTTAAATGCGGTCTTGCATGAATGATTTAACGATACAACAGCTGTCTCAATGATTGTCTCAGTGAAATTGGAATAACTGTGCAGATACAGTTTTCTTCTAGTTAGACGAGAAGACCCTATGCAGCTTTACTGTTGCTAGTAATTGAATATAATAAAACAAGTTTTAGTATATAAGGTTATTGATAGGATGATAGTGAAATACCTTTACTTAGTTTATTATATTATTGGACTAGTTGATTTTAGGTTCTTAGTACATAACTATTGTTTACTACTGAAAGGGAGTAAACAGCTTTTTATTTAGGACTGCTTTGGTATGGACAATGTTCAGCTTAACATAAAGAGTTAAGGACTGCTTTGGGACGGACAGTGTACAGCTTAAGAGTTATAGAAAATAGCTTACATCTTAATTTAGTATCCATATGCTTATCTGAAAGGTTAATAATAAAGGTTTATGTAAAAAATATCACTTTTATAAATGAGACATTTGCTAGTGGACAGTTTATGCGGGGCACAGATCCCATAAAAAGTACCTGGGTGTATCCAAAGTTAAAATTGTAAATTCATTAAAAATTTTTAATGATTTTGTCTTGTTTTTATTGTGTTTATAACCATTAAATATAAGACACTATTTTTACTTTGTAATAGATTATTTTATGATTTATTCACTTATATTTCTATTAAGTTAGATTAATTATATTTTTTTAAGTAAGGGTTTAACTATATGGAAAATAGATGTTTAACTTGTCTTTAGCATCATTCAAACATTAATAAGATGATTTTTAATATTTACTGTTAAAGTTTAATGGCTTAACCTTGCTTTACTGTTTGACTTACATGTCTATCAGTCGCGTAAGCGGGGCATACGATCACAAGATGCAGAAAGGAAAGGTCTTGGATTTTTGAAAAAAGCTACGCTAGGGATAACAGGCTAATTGCGCCAGAGAGTACAAATTGAGTGCGCAGTTTGGCACCTCGATGTCGGCTTAGCTCATCCACATGAATGCAGGAATCATGAAGGGTACGACTGTTCGTCGGTTAAAGAGCTACACGAGCTGGGTTAAATACGTCGTGAGACAGTATGGTTTCTATCTTCTAGAAGTAATTAGAGTAAAACAAGGATAGCCCCTTCGTACGAAAGGAGTTGGGTATGGTAACCTCTGGTTTATTTGTTGTTTAGGTAATTAAGGCCTGATAATAGAATTCCGGGGATGTGCTCGTTGAAGGCCTCTAAGAGTACCGCAGGTTCCCATCATATATTCGCTATTTATAATATGGAAAGTAGGCACAGCAATAAAGCTACGTTAGTCATAAATAAGTGCTGAATGCATATAGGCACGAAGTTTGTCTTGAGATACTCTTAAATATACGTAATACAAAATTACGAATCGTAAACTTACGATTGTATAGGTTTTGGTTTAAAGGATTTTAATTTCTTCAGATATAAAATACTAATTTTATTTTATACTAGATTTTATACACTTATGAAAAGGGGTTTATACAAGCAATTTTCCGATATATTTTTCTTTCCGATATATTTTTCTTTCCGATATATTTTTCTTTCCGATATATTTTTCTTTCCGATATATTTTTC
>LFZO01000639.1:0-24224 GCA_001578225.1 Pseudocercospora musae
TAGATCTTTCATATTAGAGTCGCTCTATTCGTACTATTCTATTAGGTAATCGTCGAGTACTATCTCTTTTAAGCTTACGCTAGTCAAAACATCTACTACTATATATTCATCGTATAGACCCTCTTTGTCCTTTACCTCAATCTCTTTCCTAGATTATATTAGTATTCGATTAATAATGAATTCAATAAGGCTAGCTATACGGCCGGCTATAGCGATACTAACCCTCTATTCCTCTACTACAAGAAGACTAGTCTTAGACTAGATAGCTTCTCTTCTTGTTCGGCCTTGCTTTTCTATTAAAATGTAGCTTTATCCTATTTAGGTCTCTCCTTCTACTTCTCTAGCTACCGTCGGAATATAGTTTACTTAGCTCTTTTCTTCTTTCTTAAGGCTTGTTTAGTCTTAGACATTTGTAAGACTCGCTTTACGTCTACTATAGTCTTCCTATATGTAGAATACGCCTCTTTTGTCTTGCGACGCTTTAGGCTCGGTACGCGATTATTAGGTTCATTATCCTCGTCGTAGATACGGTTACTAAGCTCGTAGTTGCCTTAATGTAGTTGCTAAGCACTACTATAGATAGTAGGTTAAGCTATACGCTTATTGCGAGCCATCTTGCGTAGTCGTTGTAGGATGTTAATATCGAAGTTTTCGCGAGGTAAGAATTAGCAATATAGCTTAGAAATTTATAACGTAAACTACCCGAGGTTTCTACGGCAATAGCGACCTAGGCGATACGTAGATACTATAGGACGAGTACTAAGTAGTACAAAAGTAAAGCTTCCTTTATATAGCCGGTAGTATAGCCGGTCTTTTAAGTAACGCTTATAGAACCCGGAAAAAGTCCGGGTTCTAACCCGAAATTAGTGTAGGTCCTAGAACCCGAACCTAAACCAATCGTCCGGTTCCTACCAAGAAACCGAACCCGGACCCAATTTCTCGGGTTGTACCTAACCTACTAGGACGTCTAAGCTATAGATAGCTACCTTTAATCCTATAGCTATTATTTTTACGATACTTGTATAAGAAGGACTTCTTAAACTTCTCCTAGTTAGTATCTAACTTGTTAGCTTTATTAGGGTAGCCCTCGAGACTTCTAAGTATAGTATATAGCTTAGTATCCGTCGTTCGTATAAATATATAGATCTTCTCGGCGTTAGAACGATTATTTAGCTTATATTTAATAAGGTTGTCTTTATATTACTCGATATAGGTAGTAGTATTATATCCTTTAAACTAAGGATTAGAATTACTACTAGGCTCTAGTAGATAGCGCCTATTAATATAGGTAAACTCCTTCTACTATTCGATTATCTACTACTATAGCGTCTTAAAGATAGTAAATATAGTACTATTAAAGTCTATATCTAGGCTAGGTTCTAGTACTCGCCTACTACTCGGTCTAGTAATAGTATCGCCTATCTTAACTAGAGAGTACTAGATTTACTTATTAATCGGATTAGGTTTAGGTTCCTTATTAGAAGGTATTAATAGTCGGCTTGGCCTATTACTAGAACTTATTTAAACGAATAAGGTAAAGTAAGATAAAAGTTTGTTTTATACTTTAGTCGTTCTCTTTAGTAAAAGATAAGGAAGGCTACTATCCTACTATATAGAATAGGCTTTTGATTTTTATATAGGCGAGTACTAATAACTCCCCTAGGGATTATTAGACTTTTACTCCCTCCTAGCTAGCCTAATAGCTAAGGCGAAGTCTAAAAATATCTAGAAATAGGAGGTGCGATCTTAGGCTAACTAAGTAATCCTAGAGCTAGCAATTTACTAAATAGTATAGTAAGATTGCTAGGCAACTTTATTCCTACTTCCTTCTATAGAGTACCTTCTATTTTAGTAGAAGAATAAAGTACTATCGAGTAAGGTAACGAATTAGAAACTTAGTAATCTCTAGCCTAACTAGGATCCCTTTTCTTAATAGCCTAATACTCTTATATAGGTATAGATACCTATCCTACTATTAGCTAGTAACTAGGATACACTTAACTACCGAGTTAGGTAGGGGCCTCGATTAGTATATATAGCCCTCTTTCTACTAGAGAGAGACATTATTAACCTTCGTTTAGTATATATCTCTAGTTATATTTTATATACCTCTACTATAGAGCTCTAATTACTACTATATGCCTCTATAACTATAACAATAGTTAGTTCGCCTAGTATAGCTATCTATTGCCTAATAGGTTATACTACCTATAGTCCCTTCCTATACTACCTAGCCCTTTAGGTTTGTATAGGTTTAGGTTCTACTTATTATTAGAGCCGAAGGTAGGGCTATCTCTTCTCGATCGCATTAGGCAGTTAGGTTAATAGTAGTCCTTAGGTACGGATAACTACGTATATAAAGGAGGCGACAAACGACCTATAGCGCTAGTTACGAAAAGTATCTTAGGAGGTCTCGATAAAAGCGATAACTAAGAGCGACCTCCTAGATAAGGACATCGCCTTAACTCCGAAAAGCTACAAACCCTAGGAACTATTAAGGCTTAGGACCTAGATAGTCGATTACTTTCTAGGACTCGCTCCGGGTTTAGGGGATCCTCTAAAACCTTACTAGTACTATATAGTAGCGTACTACCTATTCGATACGATACTATTCCGGTCGACTAGTCTTATTCTACTAACCGATCCCGAGGCGTAGTAAGGACTAATTACCTAGACTATACTTAGACTAGGCTAAAGTCTATAGTAGGATAGGTACCTATACCTATATTGTAGTACGAGACGCGTACTACGAATACGAGAGTATTAGGCTATTAAAGAGAAGGGATCCCGGTTAGGCTAGAGATTACTAAACTCTAATTCGTAGCCTAGCTCGATAGTACTTCGGCCCTTCTACTAAAAATAGAAGATACTCCGAAAGATGAAATAGGGAAAGAAGTTACCTAGTAACCTCGCTATATTGTTTAGTAGCTTATTAGCTCTAAGAATACTCGGTTATAACTCCTACCTCTAGAGTTTTAAACTTTACTCTAGCCATAGAGCTAGTTAGGGGGATTTTAAGGCTAATAACCCCTAAGGGGTTATTACTACCCGAGCCTATATAAAAACAAGAATACCTATTCTACTAGCGGTATAATAGTATCTCCCGTTTATATAAAAAGCAAAATATAAAAAAATCTTTCCTTACTTAATTTACAATAATCGTTTAGATAAGTTTAGGTATAGGGCTAAGCCTAGTATTAATATCCTCTAACGAGGAACCTAACCTAATTAACGAATAGATACGACGTTCGCCTACTACGATAGACAATCCCGTTATAGGGCTAGGTACTACTAGGCCTAGTACTACTAGACTAGGCGTTAGTCGAGTACTAGAGCCTAGCCTAGATATGGATTTCAATAGCGCTATGTTTACTACCTTTAAGACGCTATAGTAGTAGATAATAGAGTAGTAGAAGGAGTTTACCTATATTAATAGGCGCTACCTACTAGAGCCTAGTAGTAATTCTAACCCTTAGTTTAAGGGATATAATACTACCGCCTATATCGAACGATATAAGGACAACCTTATTAAGTATAAGCTAAACGACCGTTCCGACGCTAAGAAGATCTATATGTTTATACGAACGATAGATACTAAGTTACATACTACGCTTAGGAGTCTCGAAGGCTATCCTAATAAGGCCGACAAGTCGGACGCTAATTAGGAGAAGTTTAAGAAGTCTTTCTTATAGGAGTACTATAAGAACGATAGCCGTAGGGTTAAAGGTAGTCGTCTATAGCTTAAGACGCTATATGCCTAACCGCGTACGGAAGATAATAACTTAAAGGAGTACATTCGCGAGTTCGTTAAGGCTATAGATACTATCCTTAAGGAAGACCTCGAGAACTCTTAATAGACCCGGCTACTCCTAAAAGGCCTTCTAGGCCTAATGTCTTAGCGTATCTTCTAGAGATATAAGCTTACTAATAACGACCCTAATACCTTCCGTAATTTTAAGAGGATCTTAGACTATATTAAGTAGGACATTAATAGTTTTACTAACTATAGGAAGTTTATCGTTAGCGAGGAAAAGAGGGATATCGATTTAGTCTATCTCGCTTCTAAACCTACTATCCCTACCCTAAGGTTCCTACTAGAGTCTTAATTAGCCCCTCCGCCGATTGTTAAGATAGTAGTAGTTACTCTACCGAGCTAGGAGGACGAGTAATTTAATTAGTTTATCGACAAGTTTCGCGCCCTTAGTA
This sequence comes from Pseudocercospora musae, assembly GCA_001578225.1. Taxonomy (NCBI): domain Eukaryota; kingdom Fungi; phylum Ascomycota; class Dothideomycetes; order Mycosphaerellales; family Mycosphaerellaceae; genus Pseudocercospora; species Pseudocercospora musae. The sequence goes on from LFZO01000639.1 coordinate 4,207, forward strand.
TTAACAAGCTAAAGATATTAGTTACTATAGCTAATAAGCTCGGTACGACTTAGAAAGTATCGGATACTATCGGAGATACCGATAACATCTATCTAGATATGCCTATAGTAGATGTCTTTACTAATTAGAGGACTAGGAGTATAAGAAAGATATACCCTAATCTCGATAGTAAGTATTAGATATATAGTAGTATTAATTATATATAGAACGACTATCCGGTATAGAAGGAGCTTATAGATAGGGGCTTCATAAATAAGCAAAACGGTAAGACGTACTATAGTAAGACTAGTAAGTAGATACTATACTAATAGGACCTCCGTACTCTAAAGCTAGCTATTATCCTACTACTACTAGAAGCTAGGTATAGGCTAATCTATTAGGAGGTCCTAGGTAATAGTACCTCTATAGCTATCGCTAAGCGCGAAGGCAAGAGGGTTAGGAAACTTATAGACAAAGAACGTACTAAGGATAGGTCTATCCCTACTATAGTAGTTAAAGCGATAGCCGTAACCTAGAACGACTAACTAATCGTAGAAATGTATAGTCTCTAGGAGGACGAGGGAAACGACGATATAGGCCCGATTACTACGATACCTACTATAACGAAGTTATAGGCTAAGAACCCTTCGCGACCTAGTATATCCCCTATAGGTATACCTAGTCGGAAAGCTATAGACAAGGTTAAGGAATAGCGGAAGATAGTTACTAAGACTAAGAATCTTATTACTACTTAGTAGAGGGCTTAACGATAAGTTAGTACTACGCCTAGTACTTCGACCGAGTCTCCTACCGAGAGCGCTATATCTACTACGTTAGATTAGTAGATCGTTAAGTCTTAGGAGATAGAGATAACGGAAGATAGTACGAACGACTCGTCTCCTAGCCTAGCTAACCTACCTATTTATAATAGGAAGAGGGATACTAATCTAAAGTTATTCCGCTTCGATAATTATATTAAGAAGCATAGTATAGAAGATACGACTAGGATATAGAATATCTTCTAGACTTCTTAGTTTCTTAATCTTTAATCTAGCGTATCTATAGGTAATCTCTTAGCCTATAGGGTTCCTACTAATCTCTTCTAGAAGCGAGTATCTAATAATCTAGAGTTTATACGCGATCTAGTAGCCTTCTAGAAGGATAAAGGTAAGGCGACGTACGTCGACGTCCGTACCTTAGAGTACCTTCTATACTTCTAGGAGTTACTAGCGGATAGAGCGATAGATACCGATAACGTACCTAGCTCGGTAGGTACCTACGTAGTATAGTTTACTAGTATATAGGTTAGATATACTCTATTAGCCGATATTAAGGACCTATATAGTAGACCTACGGAGGTCGACCTATCTATAGTAACTCGGGAGTTTGCGGTTATACCGAGTATCTATAGCGATATTAAGATAGATAACTATAGTATTCCGGTCTATACTATAATCGACGATAGTTCCGAGTCCCTTATTATACCCTTAGTCCTCGCTTAGTAGCTTCGCTTACTAATTAATAAGGAGGTAGTATTAGGCATAAGAGGCGTTAATAGGATAGTTGCCTTTATAGGGGCTTGTTATAATATTATAGTAGACGCCTTTAGAATCGTATATACCTTTACGTTCTAGATAGCGGCTAACCTAGAAATACCTATCCTTCTCGGATAACCCTAGTCTCGCATAGTATATAGTATCTAGTAGAACTATAATAATGGATTATAGGAGGGCACTATTACCGACTAGAAAGGGAATAAGATCGTTTTTACTAGCTATATTAGTAATTAAGGTTACAAGTCCTATAAGGAGATTGTTACTACTACTTAGAGACGTAGGGAACGCCTTACTAGCCTAGATCGAGAGGGAAAAGCTCTAGCGCTACTATAGGACCGTTAGTTTACGCCCTATATACCTATAGTCTATACTAATCGAGTTCGTTCCGGTTAGAGGAGAAGGGATATTAAATAGATTAGCTTCCTACTAATTAAGTACCTTATAACCTACCGAACGAACTACTAGGCAACAATAACGACTCTAGAAATAGTAACTTAGGAAATAGTAACTTAGGAAATAGCGACTTAGAAAATAATAACTTAGAAATCGAGGTCTTTCGGACTATATACTAAGACTAGGAAGCTTCCTATAGCTAATCGGAAGTATCCGCTAATAATCCCCCTAAGGGTTATTATAGTAATATATTTAGCGGTATTCTAGGAAGGGACTACGAGCTATATATCGAGCGCCTCGACAATAGAGACGAAACGTCGGAAGAGGTATATACTCTATTCTATTATACTAACCTTCGAAGTGGACGCTAGAGGGAGTAGTTACCTCTATCTACTTAGTCCTTAGTAGACGTTTATACCCTATACAAGCGGGTAGCTAACAAGGTTAAACCGGGTAAGGGTAGCGTATATATAACGGATAGATCTAGTCCTAGTAGTAATCGGAACTAGAGATAGGACTACCTAGACCGAGAAGTAGCTCTTCTACTAGGAACGGGACCCTATAACTAGAAGTATATTACAAAGAAGTTCTCGGCGATTGAACGTAGGTTAAGGCTAATAGTAGAGCGGCTTGCTAATATTCGTACTAGCCTAGAGCTTACGCTAACGGAGAGATACCTATTAGAAGAACTCCTATATAATAGGGAGGTAGTATTAGTATACTACTTTACGTACCTTAGCCGTATTAACCCGGAGATCGTACTACTATAGAAAATTAGGACTATTCTATATAAGCTATAGGAGTACCCTTCCTTTAGGATTAATCTAAGTCTATACCTAATCGTAGAAGACATAGTCCGCAAGTGTATATAAGTAGGTACGCTAGAACCTTTATATACTTCGTACTATAATCTATACTTCCTAGTAGGTAAGAAGCAAGTCCCTAGGAAGGACAAAGAGTATCGCCTAATTAATACTACTACAAAGTTTAATACTATAACGATTAGGGACGCTAACCTACTACCTAATACGGATAGTTTCTTAGAAGCCTTTAGGAACTATATCGTCGCCTCGTTAATAGATATCTTTTCGGAATATAACTAGATCCTATTAGATAAAGGTAGTAGGGACATTATAAGCTTCGATACGCCGCTTAGTCTCTTACGTTAGACGACTCTTCCGTAGGGAGCTACTAACTCCGTTGCCTAGTTCGTTCGATCTATTACTTAGGTACTATATACCTATATCTCGTATATTACTATACCGTTTCTAGACGATATAGGCGTTAAAGGACCTAAGACGAGATATAGGAATAAAGAGGTAGAGCCTAGTATCCGACGCTTTATCTAAGAGTATATTAAGAACCTAGACTAGGTTCTATACGACTTAGAACGAGCGCGCCTAATAATCTATAGCTCTAAGCTTTAGCTCCTCTATTAGAAGGTTAATATTATTAGCTATGTTACTAATACGAATAGTAGGTATCCGGATACTACTTATATAAGGAAGATAGTAGACTAGGCGACTCTGACCTATTAGAAGGAAGTTCGGATCTAGATTAGGGTAGTAACCTACTTTAGGATCTAGGTCGAGGATTTCTCGATTGTCTATAAGCCGCTCTTTGTCCTCCTCTAGAAGGACGCCGAGTTCCGATAGGGCGAAGAGTACTAGTAAGCTAAGGAGTAGGTTACGTAGGCATTAATTACGGCCCCGGCCCTTGTATCTATTAACTATATAGAAGGCGTAGGGACTATCGTAGTCGCTATCGATTCTAGTAGGGAAGGTTATAGTAAGGTACTAATATAGTATAATAGGGAGGAGCTATCGATACGGCATCCTATATAATATAAGTCTAGTTTATAGAACCTAGTCCCTACGGAGGCGCGATATAATATAGATAAGAGAGAGTACCTAGGGATCTATAAAGCGCTTAAGAAGTTCTACCTATAGCTATTTAGCGTCTACTTCTAGCTTAAGGTAGATACGAATACCTTAGTCTACTAGCTTAATCGAGTAGCTTCTAACCTATCGAATTTAGCTATAGCTAGGTAGATAGTATAGATCTACCTCTTTAACTTTAACGCTATCTATATTCTAGGAAAGCGATATTCTACTATAGATACCTTATCTCGCAAGCCGATTATAGACGAAGATATAGTAGAGATATAGGAGGAAGAGGACGTCGATGCCGTAATAGACTATACGTTCTTTTTAACCTTCTATATTAATACCTACCTAGTAATCGAGGTAGAGGATACTATAGCTACGGATATAGGCGAGGGATAAGGAGCCGAGGGCATCGAACGAGTAGACATACTTAAAAGAGAATACTCTAACGACTCCTACTATATCGCCTATTTCCTTACTCGTAGTAGGAAAGCTCTAGGGATCTCTAGAAGCTAGTATCGTCGTATCGTTAAGCAAGTACGGCGGTTCGTAGTTAAGGATAGGTATCTATAGCGATAGTCTATAGTTAACGTCCCTCTATAGAGAGTTATCGATAATATTAAAGCTAGATAGGAGATCCTATATACCCTTTACAAGGAGAACGGTTACTAAGTAGCTAAGGGAACCTTTAATCTATTAAGAAGGCGGTATTAGTAGGATAGAGTCTAGGCTAACGTTTCTAGGTACTATAAAGGCTATCCTAAATATGCGTTCTATAATAGTTACCATTAGACTAGTAAGCTTCGTATATCTATTTAGTAGTCGGTTAGGGAGCGCTAGTATATAGACGCTATTTATATTAATAGTAGTAATAGTATACTAGTAGCTCGAGAGGCGCTTTCTCGATAGTAAGAAGTATAGTACTTCTATTTATCCTCGAAGAAGATTACTATAACGTATATAGCTAAATTCCTATAGAAGGACATCTTTTATAGATAGGGTACCCTAGCCGAGATAGTACTTAATAACGCTCCGACTAACTTTACTAAAGAAGTCTAAGTACTAATCGTCCGCTATAGAGCTAAGATAGTTAAGATCTTACTATACTATCCTAAGTCGAATACTATAGTCGAAGTTAGATATAAAGCTTTTCTTAATACTATCGCTAAGCTTACAAATAGAGGGGATAGGCGGATACCGATTACTAACTATATATCCGCTATCCTATAGGCCGATCGTACTACTACCTTTAGGATAACTAGCCTTACGCCTATAGAAGTTATAATAGGGTAGGAAGTAGTCCTACCTATCGAACTTACCTATCGTACCTATAGTATCCTTAAATAGGGATTAGTTAGGGACCGTTCTAACCTTTTATACTTACGTACTAAGGCTCTCGAAGAGATAATAAGTACTATTAAAGAAGGCCTTACTCGCTAGAGGCGCCTCTAGGAGGAGACAAAGTAATACTTCGACAATACTTAGGATATAGATTACGCTCCCTTTAAGGAAGGGAACCTTGTCCTAGTCTTCCGGTTAGAGCTAAGGACGAGCTTCTCGTATAAGCTTACTTTCTACTAGAAGGGGCTATATCGCGTTTAGGAAGTACTCTACAAGGGCGCTACTTACTAACTATAGGAACTAGATAGCTCTACGCTTAAGTATACGTAACTAAGGGCAAACCTTAAGAAGGTAGACTTTATAAGGGAGCCTACTATACCTCCCTAAACCGAGGAGGAAGTACTAGTAGATATAGAGAATATCGCTAGAGACCTTAATCCCTTCTATAAAGATCCGAATATCGTACTAAATACTAAACTACTAGAGGATTTTGTATATCTACAAATAAGGCTTAGTAAGCTATTAGTAATAACTCAAGAAGGAAGGGATAGATATATACGAGTTAGCTTTATACAATTTAGCCTATAGTCGGAGTTAGAATTAGAGTTATAATCGGAGTTAGAATCGAAGTTATAATCGGAGTTAGAAATAGACGTCGATACCGATACTAGGTCTTAACTAGGCTAGATATAGGAGCTAGACTACGAGTCTAGCGACGAGAATCTAGACGATAGCTAGTTTACTAATAATAATCCTAAAGTCCTAGAAGCGCTAACTAGTAGGTAAGGCGACTTATAACTAGATATTTAACGTTTCCTATATTTGTTTATTTAATTGTTTTATCTAACCTTCCTTTCTATAATACTATTATACTAGCTACGTATATTTCCTTTATACTTGCCTTGTTTTTAGAGTTTACTTTTAGGATTTCGACTTATAATAACTCCTAGGGAAGTAATTAGTAGGAGCTATTAGCTACTAAGCTATTTCTTTACTAAGGTTCTATAATATATCGGCTCTACGCGCGCCGTCGATAGTAGCTAAGCGAGATATATAGAAAGGAAGGCGCCTATAGAAGCCTTACTAACTAGAGAACTAGTCGCCTATTAGGGACCGATACTAGTACTTAAGGATAGCTACGCTAATCGGGGGTCTACCTCCCTATCTATAAGTAGTAGGAAGGAAGGAATATCTAGATAAACTAGGTTACGAGTAGCCTATATAGGAGGGATATAGACTACTTTTATATAAGGATCTATTAGGTAATCGATCGGAAGGGAATCTTGCGATCTAATAACCCCTAGGGGAGTTATTAGCGGAAACTTACTAGGACGTTTCCTAGAAAGCTAGATCGTAAGGCGACTAATAGCGATATACTAACTTAGTCTACTATTAGATAGGTAGGTAGTAGGAGCGGAACTATAGCTAGGAATATATACGAAGCGCTAAGAAAGTAAAACTTTACTTCCTAAGGTTTCGGGATAGGCCGCCTACGTACCTATATATATACGACTATTTAAGTATAAATTTGCTCGAACCTCCGAGTAATTACCTATATATACGCGCCTATAGTTATAAGCAAACATCTATCTATAGTCTTTGTTCTAAAGCCCTTATTAATAGGCGCCTATACCTACCTATCTATTCTTTCCTCTAACTAACTAAGCTTCTAATATAGCTAAAGAATAGTAACTCGTTTCCGCTAATCTAGCTCCCTCTACTTCTTCTTCGACCGCCTATCGGTTTAGTTAACCTACTACTATTGTTTAGCTAGGTTAGAGCGCTACTTCGCTAGGTATCTTTATAGTCCTAGAGAATAGTAAGCTTACTTAGGTTACTAATCTTACCGACGCCTTTAAGATTATTGTAGACATTACTAACTACTAGACAAAGATCGAGGCGACTCGATAGTTACTTACTATCCTTAATAGGGCTAGCGAGAGCCTATTAGTTACTATTACCGCTAGTATAATAAGTCTATACTACGAGATAGGTAGTACTATCGATTTCAAGAATCTAGTTCTTAAGGGTAAGGAGCTCTCTAAGGCCTATCCGTCGCTTACTATTATCGAGGAGTAGGGTATTAATATCTACTACCGACTTAACTATCTAACCGTAACCCTCGAGCATTAGGGTAGTCTAATAGCGCTCCTATAGAGCCTAGTTAATTTCGCCTATAATAGCGTAGAGCGAGCTAAGAACGTTACTACCTTCGTTAATAAGAATAAGAACTATCGACAAGGCGCTAAGCTCGTTAGTAAAACAATAATCTATCGTATTATATCTACTCTAAAGAAGATAGGTCGATAGAACCTAAGCCTTACGTTTACTAATAGCGATTTGGACTCGAAATACTTTAAGAAGTATAAGAAGGAGATAGCTACTATTAATCTAGGTAGCTAGGAAGTTGTATAGCTACTAGCTAATAAGGGGTACTATATTAGTAGTTCTAGGTTTATTATAGAGGAACCGGCTCGCATTATACTAATTATTACTCTATCTTAGCGCTAGGCAATCTATTATTAGGCCGAGGTATAGAAGGTAGTAGACGAGGTAGCTACCTAAGAGCTCGCCGCCTAAGAGAATACTAGGCTACGTCGTACTACTACTTAACAAACCTACCTATAGTAGGAGTAAGCTACTAAGATAGCTAAGCTACGCTAGTAAGAGGAGGAATATAGGTAGGAGGCGTTACGCCTTAAGGCTATAGTAGCTAAGGAAGATACTAAGTTAGCTAGTAGTAACGATAGAGGTAAAGAGATAGATTTTAAGGTAGAGATTAAGAACGTCTATACCGACTATATAGATAGCTAGTTCGGTCGGTTTATAGCCGAGCTAGATACTATAAGCGTTAAGGGAAAGGATATTAGCTCTTTTACTATAGTCTACAACCTAGCTCGGTAGTTCAAGGATCTATACGATCCTAACGAGCTAGACGATATCTATACTAAGTACCTTAAGATCTATGCGAAGTTCTATAGCCTACGCCTAATTAATATAAAGGATAACCTTATAGATCGGCTCTTTCTATTTAGTAAGAACGGCGATATAGAGGAGGGTTTTAAGGCCTTCCGTACCTCGAACAAGGCTTACTACTTCGCTAGTACCTCCGTTACTACGGCCCTAGTAGCGTATCTCGGCTTATACGCCTTCGCGCTAGTCTAGTCTAATATACTAGTTATACTAGAGCGACTCCTAAGTATAGTTACTCGAGCCTTTAGGTAGCTAGAGATCTTAGAGATAATCGCTAGATAAGGTAGTATAGTAGTTAACAATATCTTTAACTAGGCTAAGGACCTTAAGGGGCGGAAGTAGAGCCTTATAGAGGATATAATTATAGAGGCTATAATATATTACTAGTATCTTCGTAGCTATCTACTAGAGAAGTAGATAGGCATTAACCTACTACAAATCTATAGTATTAGTAACTAGCTAGTCTAATAGAACCTACTATTATAGCTCCTTATAGTTGCGCTTAGACCCGATTACGTATACGAGCTTATCTCTATACTAAAGCTTACTAAATTCTATTACGAATACGAGATACCTAAGAAGAGTAACTTACCTCTAGTAGAGATAATACGCTTAAATAGTAACGTTCTAGAACTAGTTAAGGACATTAGCGCTAATCGAGTCTATATATTAGTATCCTTCGAGATAGAAGATAAGCTTACCTACTCTTAAGGTATCGACTATATATACGATCCGGAGATTTTCGCTACGTAGATATAAAAGCTTAAGGCTCGTAGCCTTATACCGCTAAGCGGATAGGTAAGGGAGCTTACGGATAAGTATCTTATACCTAAAGATCTAGAGGCTACGAGTAACCGCGCTAACGGTAAGATTACTTAGTAGAACTTAAAGCCGCTATTAGAAGGCTCTACTTTATTTAGTATACTATACCTACCTTATAGTAACATTGTCGGTATAGCTACTCGAGCCTATATTAACCTATACTTCTACTATATTAAGGGAACTAAGGTTAAGAGCTTTAACCTTACTATCGTATAGGTTATAGAGGCTTACCGTTATCTAACGCCTATCTTTCGCTAAGGCGGTACGATTCTATACGCGTTTCTATACGCGATCTAGCTTATAGGCCTTAGTCTAGTAGTAGACGCCCTTATTAGGCGTATTCCGTAGTCTAATCCTTCTATAAGGAACGAGGTAAACTAGCTATTCGCGATAGACTATAAGGAGCTTAGAAGCTATATTAAGGACTAGAACTAGTACGCCTACGAGGTAGTTCGCGAGGTTCTAGCGTCGTAATCTAAACTCGAGCGCAAGATGTATAGTAAGAAGAGCTATAGAGAGGCTTCGGGCCTTACGGACCGACCGGATAACGATAAGGCGCTAGGTAAGAACTACGGAAAGTACGAGGCTACGAGCTTCGCTAATTAGGCCTAAGGAGCTAACTACGAGTAGAACTAGGAAGTAATAATCCCTAGGGAAGCGATTAAAAGTCTACCTAAGGTAGCGAGCTAAAGAGCTTACCTATTTGTTTTCTATATATATAATCGCGGTATTGTATCTAGTTAGATATCTAGAAAGGGAGGGATATTAGCTAGTAACTAGGACATACTTAACTACCGAGTTAGTTAGGGGCCTCGATTAGTATATATAGCCCTCTTTCTACTAGGAAGAGATATTATTAACCTTCGTTATATAGGAGACTAACCTTGACTAAGCGGAATGTCCAACTCCTAGGCTAAGGCGCTAGCGCCTACGAGAGTAGGAGATACGAACACACCTCTCTAGAAACAACACCGCGACGGTAGACCCGAGGAAAGGCAGAGGGAGGGAGGGATCTAGCCTCTATCCCAAAGCTAGACCAAAGGCTAACCAATACCTAAATCGGGCCCTAAAGGCCCGAAAGAATAGCCCAACTAGCTAAAAACGAATAGAAACATCTAAAAGAACCTATAGACCCTAACAGACGATATCTAAAAGGCACTAGATGCTCCCTAGGCCTTAGACTTCCTATCCCTCCTCTCCCTCCTTTAGCGGGCCTAGACCTAGCTCCTATACCAACTGAAAGACGCCGATACTACAAACACCCTCTAAACCTATCTATAGAACCTCTAAACCACAACGAAAACACCCGAACCAAGAATATAGGCATAGGCTACCTCCTAAGGCTAGCTAGCTATACTAAGCATATAGAGAACCCCCCTTGAAAGTCATATAATTACAATAAGGGTTAGCTAGAAAGAAGAGCAAGAAAAGATGAAAGGCCTTACTAACTAGGAAATACTTTAGGGGCTAAAAGACCTAGGGGTAATTGCTATTAAGAAACTCGAGAGCGGCGACCTACGGATGTTTGTAGTATCCAAACCCGCTAAAGATAAGTTAACAAATAAACTAGGGTAGATATAGAAGACGCTCCCTAGCGCTACGGTAGAGGCCCCAACACACCAGGTACTAGTCCACGGCTTTAGGGCCGTAGGATTCAACCCTAAAGACCCTAGTTACATCTACAAGATCTAGGAAGAGAACGGAAGACTCTACCTAAATCTTAAGATATCCTAAGTAGCCTAGCTCAAGAGCCGAAAGGCTATGGAAGGGAAGACACACTCCTCAATTATCCTAAACACGCAAAGCTTAGCCTAAGTAAAGGAAATCATACAAAAAGGCCTCGTATCTATAGGTACCCTCCTTACTACGGAGGAATTCGATCCGAAGTAGAGACCTATACAATACCTAAAGTATAGGCAATTTGGGCATGTAGCAAAGTACTATAGAGCCGAATAGGTATGCGGGAAATGCGTAGGACTACATAGAACCGACGAATGCTAAGGAACGACAAGGAAATATAGCAACTACTAAGGTACCTACATAGTATGGTTAGTATCGTGCAAAGTAAAACAAGTAGCTATTGCAAAAGCAAGGGCTTTTAGAGACTAAGCAACTAAGAGCTAGAACTACCTTACCTACTATAAAGACCTAAAGGACCTAGAAGGGTAGACAACTATCGGGTCTAAAAGAAAAGTTAGAAGCACAAGCCTAGACATAGACATAGACGAAAGGTTAAGGAGACTACTAGGGAGACTAATAGGCACAAGCTCTATCGCCCTAGTAGGAAGATCCTAGAATACTAAGATCTTATTACTATTCCCCCTAGCTAGAGGCTAGGAAGGGCAACTAGGACAAAGCTAGGGCTAGGAAGCAATGGAAGATATATAGGCATACTAGGGCGCCCAAAATGAACAATAGCTAGGGGAAGCTTACCATCCTATAGTATAACACTAACCATAGCGTAGACAAGATCCAAATCCCATTCCTCTAATAGCTAGACCCGAAAGAACATTAGGTAATAGCAATCTAGGAACCATGGATTAGCCCTAGTAACGGGAACACGGTAGCATACCTAGGATACTATACTGTACTCTTAGGAGTAGTATACCTAAGGGTTGCTATATACGTATCTAAGGAAATTAGCATACAAACATGGAATGTAAGAGAACACTTAGGGGATATAATCGTAATTCGCCTTCGTATAGGGGAAAGATGGGTCAATATCCTTAACTACTATAACCCATCTAGCCCTACTAGAGACTACGTACTAGGCACCCTCCTACTAGTAGAGGAAGCAACCTAGGGAAAAGAGGGAGAGGAGATTATTCTACTAGGGGATTTCAACCTATACTACCCTAGGTAGGGAGGGAACAACGCCTAGAACCAATACTAGGTAGTAGATTACCTTATTACAATTATAGAGAAGGCCTACCTCGACCTACTACTAGAGCTAGGCACGATTACATGGGAAACTCCTAGGAGCTATTAGACACTAGACCTAGTATTTGGGACTATAGGAATCTAACAAAATGTGCAAGAATGTAGAATAAGGATAGACCTAGAAACAGGATTAGACTACATACCAATCTAGACTACAATCCTATAGGCTCCGACTAGTACTAAAGCCTAGATATAAAGACTATAATGGAAAAAGGTAGACTAGGATAAGATTAGGGCTAGGGTAAAGAAGGAGGTACAAGGAATCTCTACTAAGGCAATAGACATACTAGAACAGCTCGATGCAATAGCCTAAGAGGTCTAAGAGATACTTACCAAGATAATCCAAGAGGACATCCCGAAGGCTAGACCGTCTAAATATACTACGATAACCTAGTCATAGGAGTGTAGCAAAGCGGTAAAAAGGATAAGAAGCCTAAAGAGGAAATGGAGCTAGGAAAGAATAGAAGGGGCCCTAGTAGCATACCTAATAGCCTCATAGGCTAAAGGTAGGCAAATTAGGAAAGATAGGAATCTAGGCTAGAGAGACATAGTCAAAGAAATTACTAAGGACCCGAACAGGATCTAGAAACTAGCCAAGTAGGCTAGGGAAGGGATAGGACAAAGACACCCCCTTCTATAGTTCCTAGAGATTAAGGACAAGGATGGCAGAATGCAAATAGAAAATTAAGGGAAAGTAGAAGCACTAGCCTAGCACTTCTTCTTAGAGCCGAGGGTAGCTAACCTAGAAGACATACAAGATGCATCCTACCTAAGCCTAGTCTAGATAGAGGAAGAGGTCGGAATAGGAGAACTCTAGAGGATACTCAATAGGCTCCCTAAGGGTAAAGCCCTAGGACCCGACCTAATCATTAACCTAATACTCAAGGAATATAGATAGGAACTTGGACCCCTACTATACAAATTCTTTACAGTATGCTTATACTAAGGATATTACCCTAAACCCTTTAAATACTCCATAACGGTCGTCCTAAAGAAACCACAAAAGCTAGACTATACCAAACTAGGAGTATATAGACCTATAGCACTACTAAACACCCTAGCAAAAGTCCTAGAGGCCATTATTGTAGGGAGAATGAGCAAAGAAGTAGAGGCTAGAGATCTCCTCCCCTAATCCTAGATAGGAGCTAGACCGGGAAGGTCTACTATCTTAGCCCTAGAGCTAATAATAGAACAGGTCTAGATAGTCTAGAGAACGGACCTAACAATGGTAGCATTAATGTTATGCCTAGACATATTAGGAGCATTCGACAACGTGTTATACCAAAGGCTAATATACAATATTAGGATGAAAGTATACCTACGATACATTGTGCAATTCATCTAGTCCTTCCTCTAGGATAGGACAATATGCCTTAGACTAGGAGAATACATGGACTAGGCAAGGCCCTAAACAACTAGAATACTATAAGGATTAACCCTCTTACTAATCCTATTCCTATTCTTTATATCCATACTCCTCCCTAACCTAGAGGGCAAGGGAACCATAGCGATAGGGTTTGTGGATAACTCTAACATCCTCGTATACAGGAAGACTATAGAAGGGAACTATAGAAAGCTAGAGATAGCATATAACAAATGCATGCGATAGGCGGCTCAATACGGAGCTACCTTTACACTATAGAAGTACTAACTAATACACTTTACTAGGAGTAGGACAAGATATAACCTACAAGCTATAGTCAATATAATAGGGTTTAAGGAGGGACCCGCCCCATCTCTCCGACTACTAGGAGTCTAGGTAGACACGAAACTTTAGTAGGGCCTACACATTAAGAAAGTAGTAGAGAAAGGTACGTCATAGATGTCCTTACTCTAGAGGCTATGCAAATCTATATAGGGAGCATTATTCTAGAAGGCGAGATACCTATATACGGTAGTAGTAAGGCCCGCAATAACATATGGAGCCAAAGTCTAGATAACGCTAGAAGGGGTACCGGGACATAGGAAAGGAGCTACCCTAGGGCTAGAAAAGATCTAAAACTAGGCGCTAAGACACATTATAGGAGTATACAAGAGCGTAGTAGAGGGGGTCCTCTAAAGCGAAACACAAATCCTACCTATCTCTCTATACGTACAAGAGATAGTAAGACAACAATTAGCTAAGATAGAGGATAAACTAGTTACCAAGTATATCTAAGAGAGGTATAAAAAGGTCTAGAGGGAGTGTAGGAGGAGCAGAGGCATAGCCTAAGTATAAGACCTAAAGACAAGGTAGAGATAGATAGTAGAACAGGTTAGTAGGCAAACTAGGGAACACATCTAACAAGGAGGAATAATGCTTAAGCATTAGTAGATGCACTAGAAATAGAGCACACAATGGGAAAGCTAAGTTAGGAGGAGACAGGCATCCTAATAGAGCTAACAACTCCCTATAGCCTAGTAGGAAGGCCTAAAAGGTAAGAAAATATACTAAGGATAGACAAGGAAGTAAAGCACAATAGTAACCCTACTTAGGACTAAACACATTAGCCTAAACGCATACCTAACAAGGAGGAGGGTCCTAAGCAAGACACTAGAGTGCACATATAGATATAGGGCCTAGACACCTAAACATGTTATACTCTTCTACCTAAAGAGACAAAGGACAAGGAACCAACTTATCCAAAGGGTAGGGTCATCCTAGTAGGAGCTTATGTAGACTAAGAGAGGCCTAAACGAAGTGACTAGGTAGATAATCAAGGAGGGCCTCCTAGAACAGTTCTCCCTTATAAAGGAGGAGCTAGAAAAGGAGGAGAAGGACGGTAGGAGGTAGGAACAGGAGCCTAGTAAGAGGAAGGAGCCATAGAGATCCTCTCTATATCCTATAGCCTAAACAGATACTAAAGGTAGGGATAGAATCCTACAAAGAAGGAAGGAGATGAAGGGTTTTGTGCCGGAGGATATAGGCTAAGGGCTTTTACCTTCGACAATAGATAGGGATAGCTACTTGTCTAGTAGTTGGAATAGTACAGCAATGCAAGAATTTACTACTATTAACCTTCGTTTAGTATATATCTCTAGTTACATTTTATATACCTCTACTATAGAGCTCTAATTACTACTATATACCTCTATGACTATAACAATAGTTAGTCTACCTAGTATGGCTACCTATAGCCTAATAGGTTATACTACCTATAGTCCCTTCCTATACTACCTAGCCCTTAGGTTTGTATAGGTTTAGGTTCTACTTATTACTACTATAGACTTTAGCTAGGTCTAAATATAGTCTAGGTAATTAGTCCCCGCTATACCTCGGGATTAGTTAGTAGAATAAGACTAGTCGACTAGAATAATATTATATCGAATAGGTAGTATACTACTATATAGTACTAGTAGGGTTTTAGAGAAATCCCTAAACCTAAAGCGAGTCCTAGAAGGTAATCGACTATCTAGGTCCTAAGCTTTAATAGTTTCTAGGATTTGTAGCTTTTTAGGGTTAAGGCGATATCCTCTTCTAGGAGATTACTCTTAGTTATCGCTTTTATCGAGACCTCCTAAGACATCCTTCGTAACTAGTACTATAGGTCGTTTATTACCTTCTATATATACGTAGTTATCTATATCTAAGGACTACCTTTAACCTAACTACCTAATGCAATCGAGAAGAGATAGTCCTACCTTTAGCTCTATTAATAAGTAGAATCCAAATCTATATATACCTAAGGGCTAGGTAGTATAGGAAGGGACTATAGGTAGTATAACCTATTAGGCTAAGGGAAGCTATACTAGGTAGACTATCTATTCGTAGTAGCTATAGAGGTAGTAGGTAGTAATTAGAGCTCTATAGTAGAGGCATAAGAAACGTAACTAGTAATATATACTAAACGAAGGTTAATAATCTCTCTCCCTAGTAGGAAGAGGACTATATATACTAATCGAGGCCCCTATCTAACTTAGTAGTTAAGTATATCCTAGTTACTAGCTAATAGTAACTATCCTATTAACGCCTCTTATATCTAATACTACTTCCTTTTTAATTAGTAAGCGAAGCTACTAGGCGAGGACTAAGGATATAATAAGGGACTTAGAGCTATCGTTAATTATATTATAGACTAGAATACCGCAATTGCCTATTTTGATATCGATATAGATACTTAGTATAACTATAAACTCCTAAGTTACTATAGATAGGTCGGCCTCTATAGGTCTACTATATAGGTCCTTAATATTAGCTAATAGAGTATATCTAACCTATATACTAGTAAACTATACCGCGTAGGTATCTACTAAGCTAGGTACGTTATTAGTATCTATTACTCTCTCTACTAGTAACTCCTAGAAGTATAGAAGGTACTCTAAGGTACGAATATCGATATACGTCGCCTTACCTTTATCCTTCTAGAAGGCTACTAGATTATATATAAAATCTAGATTATTAGATACTCGCTTCTAGAAGAGATTAGTAGGAACCCTATAGGCTAATAGATTACCTATAGAGACGCTAGATTAAAGATTAAGAAACTAAGAAGTCTAGAAGATATTCTATATCCTAGTCGTATCTCCTATACTATACTTCTTAATATAATTATTAAAGCGAAATAACTTCGGATTAGTATTCCTCTTCCTATTATAAATAGGCGGATTAGCTAGACTAGGAGACGAGTCGTTTATACTATCTTCCGTTATCTCTATCTCCTAAGACTTAACGATCTACTATTCTAGTATAGTAGATATAGCGCTCTTAGTAGGAGACTTAGTACTAGTCGATATACTAGGCGTAGTACTAACTTATTATTAAGCCCTCTACTATATAGTAATAAGATTCTTAGTCTTAGTAACTATCTCCTACTATTCCTTAACTTTGTCTATAGCCTTCTAGCTAGGTATACCTATAGGTAATATACTAGGTCGCGAAGAGTTCTTAGCCTATAACTTCGTTATAGTAGGTATCGTAGTAATCGAATCTATATCGTCGTCTCCCTCGTCCTCCTAGAGACTATATATTTTAACAATTAGTTAGTCGTTCTAGGTTATAGTCGCCGCTTTAACTACTATAGTAGGGATAGATTCGTCCTTAGTACGTTCTTTATCTATAAGTTTCCTAATCCTCTTACCCTTACGCTTAGCAATAGTAGCGAAGGTACTATTACCTAGGACCTCCTAATAGATTAGTCTATACCTAGCTTCTAGTAGTAGTAGGATAATAGCTAGCTTTAGAGTTCGGAGATCCTATTAGTATAGTATCTACTTACTAGACTTGCTATAGTACGTCTTACCGTTTTGCTTGTTTATAAAGCCCCTATCTATAAGCTCCTTCTATACTAGATAGTCGTTCTATATATAATTAATACTACTATATATCTAATACTTACTATCGAGATTAGAGTATATCTTTCTTATACTCCTAGTCCTCTAATTAGTAAAGACGTCTACTATAGGCGTATCTAGATAGATATCGTCGATATCTCTATTAGTATCTAATACTTTCTAAGATATACTAAGCTTATTAGTAGTAGTAACTAATATCTTTAGCTTATTAATACTAAGGATACGAAACTTATTAATAAACTAATTAAATTACTCGTCCTCCTAGCTTAGTAGAGTAACTACTACTATCTTAATAACTAGTAGAGGGGCTAATTAAGACTCTAGTAGGAACCTTAGAGTAGGAATAGTAGGCTTAGAAGCGAGATAGACTAAATCGATATTCCTCTTTTCCTTACTAATAATAAACTTCCTATAGTCGATAGAGCTATTAATATCTTACTTAATATACTCTAAGATCCTCTTAAAATTGTAGGAGGTATTAGGGTCGTTATTAGTAAGCTTATACCTCTAGAAGATATACTAAGACATTAGGCCTAGAAGTCCTTTTAGGAGTAGTTAGGTCTACTACGAGTTCTCGAGGTCTTTCTTAGGAATAGTATCTATAGCTTTAACGAACTCGTAAATGTACTCCTTTAAGTTATTATCTTCTATATATAGTTAGGCATATAGGGTCTTAAGCTATAGACGACTACCTTTAACCCTATAGCTATTATTCTTATAGTACTCCTATAAGAAAGACTTCTTAAACTTCTCCTAATTAGTATCTAACTTGTTAGCCTTATTAGGATAGCCTTCGAGACTCCTAAGTATAGTATATAGCTTAGTATCTATCGTTTATATAAATATATAGATCTTCTTAGTATCGGAACGGTCGTTTAGCTTATACTTAATAAGATTATCCTTATATCGTTCGATATAGGTAGTAGTATTATATTCTTTAAACTATAGATTAGAATTACTACTAGGCTCTAGTAGGTAGCGCCTATTAATATAGGTAAACTCCTTCTACTACTCTATTATCTACTACTATAGCGTCTTAAAGGTAGTAAATATAGCGCTATTGAAATCTATATCTAGGCTAGGCTCTAGTACTCGACTAATGCCTAGTCTAGTAGTACTAGGCCCGATAGTACCTAACCCTATAATAGGGTTATCTATCTTAGTAGGCGAACGTTATATCTATTCGTTAATTGGATTAGGCTCCTCGTTAGAGGATATTAATACTAGGGTTAGTCCTATACCTAAACTTATCTAAACGATTATTATAAAGTAAGTAAGGAAAGATTTTTTTTTCTATCTTGCTTTTTATATAAATAGGGGATACTATTATACTATTAGTAGAATAGGTTATATTGTTTTTATATAGGCTTAGATAGTAATAATCCCCCTAGGGATTATTAGCCTTAAAATCCCCCTAGCTAGCCCTACGGCTAGAGTAAAGTCTAAAAATCTAGAATTAGGAGTTATAACCTCGATCTAACCGAGTATTCTTAGAGCTAATAAACTACTAAACAATATAGTAAGATTACTAGGCAACTTCTTTCCCTTCTTCTTTTAGGATATCTTCTATTTATAGTAGAAGGCCTAAAGTACTATTAAGCTAGACTACGAATTAGAGTTTAGTAATCCCTAGCCTAACTAGGATCCCTTCTCTTTAATAGCCTAATTTCCTTATACTATAATACGCTTCTCGTACTACAATATAGGTATAGATATCTATTCTACTATAGACTTTAGCTAAGTCTAAGTATAGTCTAGGTAATTAGTCCTTACTACGCCTTAGGATTAGTTAGTAATGAGTATAACCCAAACCTATACAAACCCAAGGACTAGGCAGCATAGGAAGGGACTATAGGTAGCATAACCCATTAGGCTATAGGTAGCCATGCTAGGCGGACTAACCGTCGTAATAGTCATAGAGGTAGTTGGTAGTAATTAGAGCTCTATAGTAGAGGCATATAAAACGTAGTAAGCGATGTGTACTAAACGAAGGTTAATGATGTCTCCCCCTAGTAGGAAGAGGGCTATATGTACTAGTCGAGACCCCTGTCTAACTAGGTAGATAGGTGTGTCCTAGTTGCTAGACAATATCCCTCCCTTTCTAGGTATCTAACTAGACACAACCCCGCGAACATGTACGCAAGAATTAAATAGGTATGCCGAAAACAAATAGGTATGCCTTTTAGTTGCTACCTAAGGTAGCTTCCTAATCGCCCCCCTAGGTACTATTAATCCTAGCGCCCTTTTCTCTAATAGCTTACCGATTATTATACCGATCCAAGCTTATAGTACGTAGCTTAGCGAAGCTCGTACTTGCTATAGCTCTCGCCTAGTACCTCGTCGTCCTCTTATCGGTAGGAGAGGTTGCCTACGGCATAGTAGCTCTTGTCGCCGTACATCTTGCGCTCGAGATTAGCTTAAACCGCTAGAGCTTCGCGAACCGTATCGTAGGCGCGCTAGTTCTACGCCTTGATGTAGTTCCTAAGACCCTTGTAATCTAATCCGAAGATCTAATTAAGCTCCTCTCGAACAGTAGGATTAGTCTATGGAATGCGACTAACAAGAGCGTCTAATATAGGACTAAGGCTAGTAAGTTAGATAGCGCAAGGAAACGCGTATAGAATCGTACCGCCCTAGCGAGTAATAGGTATAAGGCACCGGTAAGCCTCCGCGACCTAAGCAACGGTAAGATTGAATCCCTTAACCTTGGTTCCCTTAATGCGGTAGAAACCTAGATCTATGCGTATCCGAGTACCCGTACCGGCAACGTCGCCGTAAGGTAGATATAGTATACTAAACGAGATAGAGCCTTCTAATAGCGGTATCAAGATCTACTACGCAATCTTGCTATTAGCTT